>JAHDVE020001721.1:0-144033 GCA_022606495.2 Halesus radiatus | reverse complement strand
TCCTCCATAACTCGAATGAGACTAGGTCACACTTTTGTCTTAGTCATCTCGCCAGATTCCACATAGTCAGCTCGTCTTACTGTGATTGTGGGTCAGAGGATACTGTAGACCAAAATTTCTTTCAGTGTTCTATCAATGACCAATTTCCAAACTTTATGCATGAATTGGTAAAACTTAAAATTAAACTCCCTTCCAGTATTCCCTGCCTCAACTCCCCCAAATTAACAATTTATTAGTAAAATATAATTATAAAAATGACATTAAAATTTAAGAAATAAAAAAAAATGGTTTAAATATAGCTTTTAGAAACAAGCCTAAAAAACCCAATAAGTAAAAATCCTAAACTTAATAATAGTGACATATACGAATTAAAATGTGACCACGCCGACTGCAACGCTACCTATATAGGGCAGACGGGAAGGGCTTTCTCAACTAGATTCAAAGAACATACTCGTATAAGATGTTGTAACCGACGTGATCGTAATTATCATGATTCTTAGGATTCCAATTTGGCAACATTATGTTTATCAATGTACTTCGTGATTTGTATTGTACTATTGGCACCATCTTGTGTAAGATTTATAACATTTGTTTATCTCGCAGTGTTATCGACGTGATTGGAGCACACGGTAATTTCCATAATAGATTGACTCCGCGGGAGCCCAGTACCGTGTGGCAGACTTTCCTATCACTTCGATAACACATCCGACCCCGCGACAGCACGATACCGTGTTGCGGGTTTTCGACACTGCAACTAACCCCGTGGCAGCACAGTACCGTGCACGGACCCCTTATTTACATGTCTGCCTCAGCAGCGCCCCTGGTGTTGAAAACTTGTATCACTTTGTAATGATATAAAAATGAACATTTCTGAAAATAAACCAGTCACACTCGGACGAGCAATCGTGACTCGTACCCAGTCACATCTTGTAACCATAGAAAGTCTTTTACTTCTCCTGCCTCCCACCTGAAGGACTCCTGAACCTGCCTCAAGGATAGTCGGCCCCGTACCCCCAGAAGCATAGAAAGTGGCTTAATCCAGCACCTACGTGTTTACAGTCTTGTAACGACAATGGTCGCTTACAGATGTTATAAAAATAAAAGCACTTTTTCAAAATTCGCAGAACATCTCTTAGTAAATAATCACGCCACGCTTGACAACAACAAACATAATCCCTTACATATAGAAAGAAAAGGTATTAGATTAAATTTACTAGAACAATTAGAAATTAATAAACGAACGAATGATCATAATATAACATTAATTAATAAAGTAAGGAAAATTATATTTTCACCGCTTCTCAGTATGTTCATATTATCAACACAATACAACACATTTAAAAAAAGAATCAATTTAAAAAACATTAAATACGAGGAAACACATTATAAATGTGAAAACATCGCAGAATTCAGATTTTTAATTGTATTCTAATTAATCGGTTATACCGATAGTAAATAATTATTTTTCTTAAAAACCTGTCCAAATTAGAATGGGGTGGGAGTAAATAAAATCATATAAATAAGTCGTCACAATGTGGATTAACCGCAGTTCTAAAATGGTATTAAGCACCGAAACAGCTGTCACGAAAATAAAAAAAAAACTAAAAATGCTTCCAGAACTTAAACACAAAGACAATTAATAAATTGTATTTAATTAATTTGTGTATGAAGAAAATTTAAATTTTATTTGATTAATTTCTGTTATTCACCATTTTTTCATTAAAAATAATATATAGTACATTTGCGGCACGTAGATACTTTCAGTATCGTCCCGGTGAAACAGCCACTACTCAGAATCGAAACGTTCCTTGAAATGGCTTTACCCGTGTTTGGTTACCAGATCTGAATAGCCAGGCACTTTTTCACCATCTAATCCCCTCCCCAGTAGGCTTAGCTTCACAGCATACCCCAATTGGGGATGCCATAGTCTCACTGGCTCCAGACCGTCGCAAACAGTTGTTGAAACTCTTGTGCGGTACTTGCATAAAAAAATCTTTAAAAATTGCTGTGCTAAAACTGCTAACAATTAATATGTTATTTTATTTCATATCATAAATTATTGTTTGTAGTCAAAATAAAATTGAATTAACAAACGTTTCCATTTTCATCTGTGGTTGGTTTATTCATTCAATTTCACGAGTATTTTTTTCGCTTCACGTAGAATCACCTTGTCTTGCCTTGATAAGAATGTGGCAGGTTTTCTCTGCTCTCAAGGTATTTTTGCTGAAATATCACCTGGCAATAATTCAAGGTGACGAATATTCAGCAGACTCCATTTAAACACGCCTTAATAGGCATTTCCTGTCTCCGGCCGCCATGACAGCAAAAAATGGAGGCCATTTCCTTCCCCCCGGAACCGGATGAAAGATTGCGGAAATTATTTTTATTTCATTACATGTGACAAAACGAAGCGTTGTCGCGCGATATTACACGAGTTTTCCTAGTGTAATTCTCAAATCTGGTTTGGTGAGTGTTTCTCTCAATCCCGGGGCTCTGAGTGAAATTCTCATCTCTGGTCCATCTAACGAATTGGCGCTCTTCCCTTTGTTTTGGTCGTGGCCGATACAGTTTGGTCGTTTGTACGAAAGAACACAAATGTATTTTAAAGTGGATTAAGTAAAAGCAACCACTCTCCTGAAGACTAATGCTTGGAGAGCTTTTTGCTCCGATCAAAAATATTCTTGGATTTATGTTAATTTAATTTATCAGTCTTCCTTACGACCGCAGTAAAATCATTTTTGTTAGGTCTATTGACACAATACGTAGATCTGGCTACTATAGCATATGAATATTTTAATTCTTTCAATTAATTTGCCAGATGTTGAAGCTGGTAATCGATTAAGAATTTTATATAGGTAATAAAAATGTAATGTGTTTTTATTATTTAAAGAAACATATTTAACACGGGTACCTTACTATAAAGATGATGAAAGAAAAGCGTAATTTTACAGAAGCAGTTAGCTCTTGAGATTGTTATAATTAAACTCGTTGATAGAAAACAACAGATGTCAAAATCAGTTACACCTTAAAAAAATATTTATTGTAGTGATGATAGTTGAAAAAGTTGAACAAAACTTTTAACGAATTATGCATTTTTATCTGCTGATTGTAATGAGAGTAGTAATAATAATAATAGTGTTTCATATCTTCTTTTTTATAACAAAATAACAAATAATGATATCCTCACTGGGATTTCCCGTGCTGAGGATTTCATATACAAAATATGAAATTACGTTATATTAAAATGATGTGATTGGTGAAAAAAAAAATCCAACGTGAGGTGTTTAAGTGCAGTTGAGTGGTTTCGGTCTTTATTTGGTGTTAATATGTATTTTTTAATTTCAGATCTCCCTATGTAACGCATCCAGTATTTAATTTGATTTTTAAATTTATTATGATGTTGTGAAGGATAGTGGGATTTTGTTATAGGGTTTAGTAGCATAGTATAAGAAGTTTTTTTTCCAAATGTTTTTGTGTGTTAATGTGTTTGTGTTTCCTTGTTGGATGTGTTTTTGACTCTGAGATTTAGAGTTTGTAATATGTGCAATTGTTGTAATTTTTTGTTTTTTTGTATTTTCTAGTAGTCTTGTTTTAGAGTATGATTGTTTTATTGACATAGTGTTAAGTTTGTTAAAGATTGCGTTAGTGCCAGTTCTTACGGGAACTTCAAGTATAATTTTCATGTTCGCTTTTTGTGTTCTAATGAGTAAATTAAAAATATTATCATTAGCAGTAGCGTGCACAAAGTTTTAAATCAGGGTACACAGTATAAAAACGGCACATTAATTGATATTAAGAATGTTTGAGCAGCAGGCTTTAGCTGAAGGTGGTTGGGATTACCTGCCACATCGAATATCCATATAACCGCTTCATGTAGGTATATTACAAGGCAATTACTGGAAATCTAAAATTTCGGTATTTTTTTCGACAGATCAATTATTGCACGATTGCAAGTCAACATATGTGAAAAATGTTTCGTTAGGAAAGTTCTACTAATTAATAGAAATACCAAGAGACAGCACTGCATCTGTGATTTGTACCGAAGGGCACGAGTCTTCCCTTGAATGCGCATTCCGCATAGATGTAACTTTCTTGTAGAACACAGTACACATTTGAATACGTTTATAGTTACTGATTTTGACACGTATAGTAGGTCGGTCTGTGTGGCGTACGAAGCGCTGAGATTAGTTGGTGGAACGTCGCGCGTATTTTTGAAAGTTCGGATTGATTTCCTGCAATAATTTTATAAATTTGTATATTATTTTAATTTTAATGTGAGTAAGGTGGGGAGGCAGTGCTTATGCGCCTATATCGAATACACGCCTCTGAATGAGAGAGTAGCCGTCTTAATTTAAACGGTCACTAATAATGAACCACAAAACGCCCGATACTAAAAAATCCATGACGTCGAAAGGTTCGATCATCCGGTCGTCTTTTCCTATACTCTTGACTTCAGGAATGGACGACCGGATGGTCGAACCTTTCGACGCCATGGCATTTTTAGTATTGGGAAAAACAGTCGTGTTAAAAGGTCTATAAATTATCTTTTGCTAAAAACCATTCTTTATTGAACGAATTGATCAATAGTTTTATTTTCAGGCCTGCCTATTGACTATTATCTCTCCGGTAATGATACAATTAGCATTACAATGACCTATTATTTTTTTAAAATTTATTTAAATACACATAGTACAAAAAAAATCAATTTAATTTGCTCATTTTTTTTTCAAATTTTCCCATATTTTTAAATTTTTTTTTTATAAATTATCATTATATTTTTCTAATTTTTCTTTTTAATACATTTTATGTAAATCAAATTAAATATGGCCTGGCAGTTTTAAAATGGCATTGAACTCAGAAATAGCTGTCACATTAATAAAAAAACTGAAATAATTGCAGAACTTAATAATAACATTATTAAATTTGATTCATACTAAATGAATTAATTGGAGTTCTATGAATTAAACATTAAAAAACAATTAATATTTCGATAAGAATTATTCTGATCTTGATTTGTCATGCTCATGAATTGTAAAAAAAGAATAAGGTACTCCTGGGGCGCTATTCCCGTTCTTTTTAATACAGATTCCTTACGTTTTTTCTTAGGGTTAACGACTTCTTGATTAACTGCGGAATTCAAATTGCTGAAATATCTTCAAGTGACATAAGATTTTGAACTAAAACAATTACAATATATTATAATTCATTTCAATACATTTTAATTTTATTTTTAATTGTCATAAATAAGCCCTTTAACGATGAATCACGTTTTATAAAAAGGTACCTACCTCATTAGATAGTGATGACCTTTTTATCTTTAGTTCTAAAAGTGACATTTGAATTTGTGCCGACGCTCTTCAATGCCGCTTGAGGTGAATTGTCAAAAATGTCAACATCTATATAATGTTTAATAATGTTTACTAGCTAATTATGTTTAAAGTAAATAATAATGTAATTGGTAACATACTTAATATTGAGTTTTTCTCTTGTTAAAACATCTCAATAATGTTGTTCGCTGAATTCAACTGACAGCTGTCATCCGATAGACCCGGAACCGCAGTTAAGTAAGAAGGCTTTAACCCTAAGGAAAAAGCTAAGGAATCTTTCTTAAAAAGAACGGGAATAGCGCCCCAGGAAAAATATAATAGCTTTAAAAATATGTATCCATATAGATCAACTAACGCCGATTCTGAATATTTACCTTTTATGAAATAAGGATTTATAAATAGAATTTATAAATCCTTATTTAAAAGTGAATATAGTGCGCATTCTGTTTTTGGATTAGTATGAAAAAAATATATTTTTCACTTTTGTTTTGTGTTTTTATGTATTTTTTTAGTTTTGGCAAAATTTTAACTTAATTTAGGTGACTTTAAGCTCTATAATTGTTGTTCAATATAAAATACTATTATTAGTGAAATATATTGGAGTATTCATGAGCAAACCAATATCGATACGGCTATTATGATAATGTTCTCAGCTCAATGCTTTTATTATTATTTGAGTAAAATTTTCTGATAAGGTACATAATTTTATTATTTATATTTAGTTGTGGTTTACTATGAATAGAATATAAAATTATGTACAATAAAGCTCATCCTTGTTTTTACAATTGATATTCTAACCTCAAAACTGATAAAAATCGACTGGCCATATATTTGGAACGTTTTGGTGGGCTTTGAAAAATAGAAGTTTTGAAAATTTTTTTAACTATTAAAAATAAATTTAAAAAAAAAAAACAAATGTACTGGTATTTAAGTTTGAACGTCACCATAGATAAAAAAAAAAACAATTTAAAAAATTCGACTGGTGTTCCTTATTATTGGAGGTATTTGCAAAATCCTCATATTTCAAGATTTCATATTATAAATCCTCTACTTTAGGGTTATTTGAATATGCAAATATGTAGGCGCCAAATAATTTTCTCTCTCATAGTTTAAATATTTCAACTGTCTAGAGCACTTTCCTTAAAAAAAGCGTAAATGTGTTATTGAATTAAGAACATGTGAAAACAAAATAATGTGTCTCAATTGCTTTGGAATGTGGAGCCACTTAAGGTAATTTCGTAAAAATGTTTACGCGTACAAAGACATTTAGAGGTGAAAATTCATAACATATTTATTTGATATGTATATTTTTTACAATCAAGAAGATATAAAAGTAATACGTTTAACACAGTGTAAGAGTATAAATCGTATTGTAAAAAAATTATGTACAGTGCCAGGGAACATATCTCCCTCGTCCTGCGTCAACTGTGGTTAGAGGTGGATGAATGTGGACATAATCTTCTCTACCCAGTGAGCCGGCTGCCTATTGCTACTGTAGGGCTTTTATTTAGTTTATTTCAAAGAATTGTAAACTATTTTTTATGCGCTAGCGGCACTTGCTGACACCAATCTTATATTTAAGACGGCTCACTAAGGTAATGGAGGGTATAAGATAGAATTTGGTCGGAGTCGGTGGGGATCGGTGCTAGGGGTTCAACGTCCAAGGAGGAATTTTCGAGCCCGTGTTAATTACGCTATTCCTGACGAACCAGGGACTTTTGATGAATCGTCGGAGCAATGCAATCTGGAATGATTCTAGCCTTTTTGTGTTTTAAGTAGTCCATAATGAACACAGTGTAGTAAATAAAATATAATAAAGCTGTTCCTCACTATAAAAAACAACATTATTGTGTTTGATGAGGAATTTAGATTAAATAAAGAAAAACGAATACTGTTTTTGGTCATTTTATTTTTTTAAGTGATACCGCACAGGATTCCCAGCTGCTTCCGACCCACTGGAGCCAGTGAAAGTACAGCATGCCCAATTGGGATATATTGTGAGGCTGAAGGTATTAGGGAGGGGAAGGAAATGGGTAAGAGGAAGGTTGGGAAGTACCTGGCTATTCAGATCTGGTAACCAAGCAACGTTTCATTTCTGAATGGTGGTCTTCCACCAGGACGATACTGACAGTATCTCCGGCTCTGACAATGGATATCTGGAACGTGCCGCAAATATACTACATATTATTTTATTTCATAAAATTAATAAGAAATGTTTTATGTAAACTATTGTTCATTTTAATAAGTCTTTTTAATTTTATTAATATTAACACCACAAAGTTATTTCACATTAATATAGGAAAATATAATTTAGTTTTTATTACAGCAGAGAGAAATACGAATCAGTTGCGTAAAATTGATAATTTAGTAATAATATTAAAAATAAAAGAAACCGCAAAGATTGTTGAAAACTGAATAGAAAAGGAAAGAAAACAACTAATAACAAACCAAATTAATCCAAGTACTCGTATGTCCTTATACTTAGGTTATGTTCACTTCTTCTTCATTTATTTCCGGTTATAATAAAATTTTGTACGAACTTGTTTAGACTTTTGTGATTAATATTTATACACTAATCAACATAAACTACAGGTAAAACTTCAATTTTTCCAAATCATATTTTTTGGTTTTTATAACGTAGAAATTAGTCGTAAAGATTGATTGAGATAGTGATTTCACTGAAAGCTTTGCCTTCTTAGTCATCGTATCGAGGTTGTATGGAAAGGGAAAGCATTTATTTAAATATTATTCATGGAAATACATTGTTACTTTCTTTTTAAGTTGAGATTAAGGAGAGGAGCAATGGGAGCGAGACAGATTCTTATTTATTAGGGAAAGTCAACCGAAAACACCACTGGCTTTAATTACAATCCTCGGTGTTAAGAAATCGGTCTTATAGAGGCAAGATTGCATTTAAATAAGTATGATGCATAAAGTCAAAATATGTAAATAAGTATGATGCATAAAGTCAAAATATGTAAATAAGTATGATGCATAAAGTCAAAATATGTAAATAAGTATTTTGCATAAAGTCAAAATATGTAAATAAGTATTATGCATAAAGTCAAAATATTTAAATAAGTACGATACATAAGGTAAAAATATGTAAATAAGTATAATGCATAAAGTCAACATATGTAAATAAGTATGATTAATGATGTCAAAATATATAAATTAGTATAATGCATAAAGTCAAAATATGTAAATGAGTATTATACTCGTACATAATCCACAAAAAAAAACATTCAAGAAGAGTAAAGAAAATGTTAAAATTCACATCATGACTATCTTAAATAAAATTTCTCGGAGCGGCAAAACATCGACTAGGTTTTTAAATCATTATTCCAAGACCAAAAACAAACAAAACACCAAATTCGGGATCTAATTATAGGCCCATCGCTCCTTCAGCTGGCCTCTGTAAACTTTATGAAAGATTAATTAAAAACCAGAGAGCAATCATCCTCTTTCGCCAGCCTAATTCAGCTTCAGAGAAAAACATTTTATATAAAAATAAATACATTTATGTACGTAAATTTGATAAAACGAAGATTATTATTCGTTTGGGTAATGTGATATTCGTGTTTGAACTAGCAGCGTAAAAATCGATATCGAGCGAGTTTTGACGCTAGATCCGGCATGCGACTTTTATTGCCCGAGGGTGTGATATTCGATACAGCTACTAGTGATGGTTAAATTCCCAGATTTTTTTGAGAATATACCCGGAAACATTCTCGTGAATATTCCCTGTCTGGGAAATAGTGCTCGAATTTTAATCTAAATGTTGAAAAACACTTACCAATTTATTTATTTTTATTTCCAATACATTAAAATACATTTTTAAACCAACCAATTCATATTAAATCAAGCACACAAAAATATAATAACGCTTCCATTAACACCTCGACTCCGGTGATGGGTCTGATTTGACCCAGTGTTTTTTAAATAAAAGATTTTGCCGCAAATATTTCGTTTAGGCTAATTTCCTCTTGTCTATTCTTTTATCAAATATTTACCCACATCTCGACTCAAAAATGATTAAAATCGGACACGTTTTAAATAAGTTATTAGAATAATTGTTCATAAAAACACGCAAAAACTCTATCTCTTCTCATTTGAATTTGAGCAGCCGACGAAACAGTATATCTCTCGCTCTATCCTTCCGTCTTTGTCCCTCGCAGTCCTTAACACGCAGATGTTGTCAACCATTCGGGCACATTTCTAGTATGGTGATTATATTTTTATAACTTTGTTTTAATTTTTTTTTTATTTCGTACCATACTAACGCAATGGCAAGGCAACATTATTTAGCTGATAATGAGATTGAAAAGCTACTTAACAGTGAGATCAGTGATGATTGCGACTTGGAATTCGAAGCATTGGATCCAGAATTTGAAAGTGATCCGGAAGACATATTACTAGAGGAAATATCTGAAAGTGAAAATGGAAGTGATAATGCAGTTAGTGTAGGAAATCTGAGTGAATCCGTTGCAGATCAACTTGTCAAATTCCGGATTCCTTTAATTTTTTAATGAAAATTGTTCATTTAAATTTGTTTTGTTGAAAAATAAAAGTTTTAGTATTTTTTAACTAAAATGTATGTCATTCAATGGTTTTAATTGTGACAAATAAATGTGTGAGAAAATTAAATACTCAAATAAGAACGCCATTATATAATATTTTCTAATATTTGCATAAGCAATCATCATATAATATGGCTATAAATTTAATTTATTTTCTTTTTACACATCTTTCTATTAGAGGTACAGCCACAAGGAAGAATTAAATAAGTGATTTTATTTCTGGTATTTTAAATCATACAAGATATACTTGTAAATGCACACCATCGATTTCCCGAAAATGTTAATAAATATGTAAGCAGAAATGTTCGCTTCCACTGACTTCCTTACCCCCTCCCGCACTGCTCTCCTCATTCCGCTGACCGTCGGCAGCGGTTGTCTCCAGACGCTACCGATTTAGTTGTTGTTTTGCTCTCGCGTGGTATGCCCGCGCTGCTGCATATCGAAGAACCGCAACATTTACGGAATACTAATTTCTAAAATATCTATCTTTATACAAGAAACACAAGGGATATGTTATGAGTTTATGAGGAATTACATAATATCATATAAAAGTAAGGATATGAACGAAAAATGCATAAAAAAGCCTTTTATTTTCATCATTTCAGCCTGGTCAATCTGGACCCACCATCGCCGAATGTGTTTTATTTTGAACCTCCGTGTATTACGTGTTAATAAGGTGAATGTGACGGCTTGTTAATAAACCCTTTTTCTTAGTATTTTATTTAATTGTTTATTCTGGATTTTTACAGATGTTCGCACTTCCTTGAGAACAATCTAGTTATAAAAAAGTCAGTTCATATACACTAATTACAAATAATCAGACAAAGGATACACAAAACATAAAATACAAAAACTCACACAATGATATATAATAAAATAGAAACAAGAGCCACAAAGAGATACACAAATGATACATAATATAATTACCCCTATCATTGTTACATATTTTTAACTAATATTAGGATTTTTTTTCTGAAACTGTACAGATTATCGATAAAAATATCTACATTAGCACACTCCATCATATTATATAGTCGACACATTTGAGGCAGGGGACTAAAGTAGGCAATATTATTTCTGATAGTATTCAGGTGGAGTGTGCTATGGCGTCTTAAACAATAGGAATTAAGTAAAAAAAATTCAATATTGCTGAGACGTAGTATAAGTATCTAGATGACCTTGAATTATTTGGTATAAACATATTAAATCAATCATTTGCCTTCTAATTTTAAGTGATTTAATGTTGAAGTATTCAAGACGTACGATGTAAGATGGTCATGTAAACCACATATAAAAGATAATATCATTTTTTTTACAGATTCAACAATGTTTTCATATTTGTATATTACTTGTATTGAAAAACAAAATTAATATTTGCTTTAGTATATTATAATGAACTTATTTCTATTTACCTGTTGTTAATTACTTATTATTATTTACCTATTTTTATTATTATTTACTTATTACTATTTACTTATTAATATTTACTTATTATTATATATGTATTATTATATTCTCATTCCTATTTACTGATTATTAATTACATATTGTTATTTATCTATTATTATTTACTTACTACTTCTTGTCAACAAAAATATGGTCACCCTACGATTGTGGCCAAATTAGAGCACAGATATTTTATGATAGTTATTTGGGTTACAGTAAAATTATTATGTTCGGCCCAACTTAACGATTCAATGTAGATTTTATAGTTATTTATAGTTTGAATAACTTTGGTGTTAATTAAAAAAAAAAAATTATGATACATCGTTTCACTAAAATTGTAAAGCCGCTCATCTCAACACAGGACTGTCCTAGTGATATGAGGGGCTAAACATTTTTTGTTTGTTTTTTAAATTTAAGAATGAATCAATAAAATACTGAATTATGTCTTGCGTAACGTAACGAGACAGGACTGTATACGTTCACTTTGAAAGCTCATAAATTTGTCATTTTTGGAGATGGAGAAAATCTTTTTTTTTGTCCCTATCAATTATTTAGATATATTTATGGGCTTGCCGCCCAGCAACGGCCGTTGGCCCGCCAGAAAGAGACCGGCATTAGCACGCAGAGGTTGTGTGAGAACCAGACGCGCTCCGGCGCACCCACGCCACTTGCAATGGCGTCTGTTTTCGTAGCGTGTCCAGAACGCACGTTATTATTCTGCAGAGTATAACTGTGAAATACCTAAATTTCAGACACTTTTTGAAGGCCCTAACTACTGTTAATCGGGTACCTGTATAAGGCCCCAAATAACGGACCAGATTTGTGTCGACGCTGTTCCTGTCTGAAAGCTGTCTTCACTCCAGACCGATGCTCCCACTTAAGCTGTATTTGGATCTTTATCTGTGCTGTAATTAACTGTGCTCTAGTATAACCTGCCCAATTTTAGATATACGAGAGAGAGAAATTTTGAACCATCAGTTAGGATGTGTACTGCCAATGTTAGTGTATAATCCCCATATGTATAAATTATGATTGCCCTCCCGTAATAAACCCTAGCTAGAGGACGCATATTCTTCAATTAGGTAGTTCGAGTACCTTGTCCCTGAGCAGATATGAGGCTGGACGCTGATTCCCGACTCCGCAGAGAAGAGATGACTTGTCCCGCCTACTGAGCTATCTAGGTAAACTCTAAGTCAGTCGCTCCCTCGTCTGGCCTCGAGGTGAATCCTAACCTAATCTTCCTAACCTGTACCCCTTTTTATACTGGCGCCAACTTGGGGGGCCGCCTTTCTTTTTCTCTTACACTGGCCCCCAACGTGTCAGTTCTCTTACACTGGCGCCTCTCGTGGATGGTACGAGTCCTCTTACACTGGCGCTGCATTGGGGGGCCTCCTTTCTGACTCCCTACACTGCCCTCCTTAACACTGCCGCCCTAGAGTGGGGCTCTAACCTTTTACACTGCCCCCCTAGAGTGGGGTTCTAACCTCTTACACTGGCGCCAACATGGTAACCCCATCAGAACCCCTGACACTGTTTCTCTTACATTTTCTTAATAAAAAAATAAACTCCCGACTTTGAGGAATTTGTTTAACAGAATCAAATATCGTATTCATTATATGGGTGTAGGATTCAATAAACCTTATAGAAAATGTTAAAATTGTCATTCTTTTTTTTCTTCCTTTTATGGTTCCCTCTTCTCTCGGAGGTTGGCAATCATCAGGGCTATCTTTTCATACAAACCGCAGCCCGAAGAAACTCGGACCTGCTCTAGTCGTTACAAATCAAGTACCTTCTTTCATAATGTGAGCGAATATTTTGGAGCGTTCTCTATTTCATCATATCTTCATTTTATCTAGTATAATTTGTAAAATGTTCAGCCATTCAATGAAGGACCTTTTATTTACTTGGGTATTCGCCTGTATACTATATATCATGAGCAGTTATATTACAATGCTTGATTTGGTGCCAAGGTTTCCATGTTATAAAGAAACTTCTGACGATCACTGATATCCACTCGAGCGACAGGGTATTTTAAAAAAAGGCCTTGAGGGACAGACATTTCTGGGCATTCTGTTTCGGACTCGTCCGAAATTCTTCTAAAAATTCTACCTCAGAATATTAATATGGGAAAATATTAACTGGTTTATGTGGTTTAGAGCCAATTTCACTCTTTATCCCATATTTTTAAATTCATAAAAAAAAATCGTAACAAAAAGCTTGATTTCTGTAGGTTTATTACCAAAAATCGCCCTACGTTGAATTCATATGCAGCAATATTGAGTATTATTAATTTTGTATGTTGTCTACAATCTACTGAAAATTTCTATAGTCGTCATGTTAAAAACTGCACTTAAAAATTGTATAAACAGATGTTTAATTAACGGTAAGAAAATTTTTATTTTTTTATTTTCAGTACGAGGACTGTCAAAATTGAATGCTCTGAATTCGAATATTTATTACATAACCCAATAAACTGTGTTACATTGGAAAGATACATTATTTATCTGCATCTATCAATTAGAAGTATTTATTGATAGATGTAGACTTAATTTTAAAAAATAATAAACCGCGCTGTCAATAATATATTTGAATTAATTAAATGCTTTAATTAAAAATATCACAACTTAAAAATAACTTTGATTACATAGAAAATTCAATTACGAACACAATTATATATAATATGTAACAGAAATTGTATAAAATAAATACCTACCTCATTTTTTACGAGAATGGTCAATCGTTCGAAACACGTTGTAATTTATAAGATTATGTTATAAGATACTTACATTAGCGACATCTTTTGATGTTCGATACAAGCTAAGTCAAGCTAGCGAATCAATAATTTAGTTAATAGAAGTTCAAAATAAATTCATTTTAATTCGCCAAAAACACTTACCTACAGGTACCCAAATTTGGCTAGCTGTCGCTTGACGTCGTTAGCGTTGCTACCCAAATTTGGCTAGCTGTCGCTTGACGTCGTTAGCGCTGCTACCCAAATTTGGGTAGCTGTCGCTTGACGTCGTTAGCGCTGCTACCCAAATTTGGGTAGCTGTCGCTTGACGTCGTTAGCGCTGCTACCCAAATTTGGGTAGCTGTCGTTTGACGTCATTAGCGCTGCTATCCAAATTTGGTTAGGTATTGTTTGAGTGGATAAATACTCGTATGACGTAGTTATGGCTATTAGTACGGTCATCTTCAGACAGGTTTCCACTAAAACACTCAACACATAAACAAACAAAAAAAAATTTTTTACCAAAAGCCAACAAAACAACATTTCGAAGTAGACCTTATACCATGGTATTTAAAGTATGTAACAACCTTCTGCGTAACATGAAACACACACAAGACCTACTTATTAAATACTTACTATACTATATAAACCATCACTAGAAACATTCCTTCCGAAAAAATGTCACTCCATCTTAAAAGAATACTTAAAACACATAAATTTAATTCAATAACAAATTAAGCATCTCTATAATTTATATCATTGATTGTTTTTGTGTTTGATTCGTAAAACTAAATTTAATTTTATAATTATTATTATTATTATTAATTTAAAACAAAAATTAAAGTAAATCAAATTTAATAATGTTATTATTAACTTCTCCTTAAAATCCTAAACTTAGGAATAGTGACATATACTAATTAAAATGTGACCACGCCGACTGCACCGCTACCTATAAAAGCAGTTTTTCAAAATTCACAGAACATCCCTTCGTGAATATTCACGTCCCGCTTAACGAACCTAAACGAATCTAAAACTTTACATATAAAAACAAATTGTCAACGTTTAAATATATCAATGAAGAGAACGTTGTCATTTGAACGGCGAAAACACACTATAAATGTAAAAACCTCACAGAATAGAGAATTTAAATTATTTTCTAACTAAATCGGTTTTACCGATAGTAAAACCCGTCCACATTAGTATTGGGTGGGAGTAAATAAAATCATCAATAAATCAAGTCGTCACATTGTGAATTAACCGAAGTTTGAAAATGGCCTTGAACGCCGAAATAGCTTTTTCATATTTTTATATATGAATACCGCACAAGAGTCCCAACTGCTCCCAACCGTCTGGAGCCAGTGAGACTATGGCATCCCCAATTGGAGAATTTTGTCAGGGTGAAGGTATTGGGGAGAGGAAGGAGAAGGGGAATAGGAAGTTGGGGAAATACCTGGCTATTCATATCTGGTCACCAAACACTGCTAAAAGCCATTTCAAGCAACGTTACAATTCTGAATAATGGTCTTTCACCAGGGCGATACTGAGAGTATCTTCCACTTTGGAACATGCGCAAATATACTACATATTATTTTTAAATGAATTAATCGTGAAACAGCACAAATTAATTAAATAAAATTTACTTGCGCACGCCGGGATTTGAACCCGCGGCCTTCGGATTCGTAGTCGAGAGCCTTACCCCTTGACCATGGAGGCCGTCAAATAATAAAAAATACTGGCACAACTTAATAATAACATTATTAAATTTGATTTACATTCAATAAAAAAATCTATACATATTTATTAAATTTACATAAACATGCATGTATTTTGTGGGTTAACTGTAAGAAATAGGATGTTTCCATAAGCTATTATACTCGTATACCCTTCGCAGTTTTATTTTTAAAATAAAGTTTTTTTTAATAATTTTTTTTGTAAAAAAGTAAACGGATAAGCAACGAACAATTTAATTTTTTATCAGATTTAAAGAATTTCCAGAAATCAGGCAGTTAGAGGGTGGAGAATAAGATTTAAAATCCAAAATAGTGTCTTTAGATTTTAAATACAGCAACGATATATTTTTGTTTAGTTTTATATTTTACCCTGATGAAGTATGATATAAGCGAAACCGGTTGGTGTTAATTTAAAAACGAATTAGTGGTTTAAAACAAAATGTTCGTTTTATTTAATAAATATGCCAAACCAAAAAGTAATTGCTTTCTACGAAAATAGCGAAAATGTATCTTCACCTATATTAATTACATTCTGTTGGAGTAGACTTAAAAAATATGTTCTAATAATATGAACATTAAAAGAAAACCAAATAGGGTACGGTACACTTCCTTTTTGACATGCAAAAACATTACTCTTGATAATTTTAAAACTTCTTTGCATTTAAAAACTTCTAGGCATTTCAATGTTCTGTGGTTCCCCTCGCAGATTCCCATACTGAATAGTATCACTTACAAGTGATAATATCTCATGGCCTAAGTGTTTTGTGACACCATTTTATTCTCTGCTGCATATGAACTATAATACGTTACCCCGGTTATAGGCCGCTTTCATTAGAGCACATTTTTGTATACACCCTAAACAGCACATAGCCGAGGCCGTGAAGAAAATAAAACATTTTGTGATGATGGTTCGGTTTTGCGATAATTTGTTATACCAATAAAGTTTTATTCTTTATTGTTGCTGCCTTCTTTCCGTTATATTCATTGTTACGTATTTCAATACTTGGAACAGGTCGATGAGTTTGTGTATTTGGGAAGCATGTTTACGAGAGATTGAAAGACTGATAGGGATAATGAAAAAACGATGAATGCAGGAAACTCCATTAACGGAGGACAGAACGCGGCTGGTGCTAACAAAAAGTTGTCGAAAGAAGCGAAGCTTGCAGTCCACAATGGAGTGCTGATACCAAACCCTTATGTATTACAGTGCGGTATAGAACTGGTAGAGGAAGGATGGAAGTAGACTGAAAGCTGTAGAAATGAGAGCTCTGAGACGAATGTGTGGTAAAACCATGTATGATCGTGTGAAAAATAGAACAGATAGCACGATCAAGTGAATCAAATACTTGAGACGGGCAATGTCAGAAGTGGGAATAACAGAAGGGAATGTATGAGACGCTGTGTGAAAGTAAACGAAGCAAGAAGTGTATGCCAAGATCGAGTTATTTGGCGGTCCGTCCTCTCTGCCTACCACTGAGGGGAAACGAAGTAATGGTTAGTTACTTAGTTGAGATAATAAATATGTGTCCTTACTGGTGTAGCCCGTTCTAAGTTGATGGTATTTTTATGATGCATTGCGAACATCAATTTAGTTAGTACACGTTATATTAAATAAGTTTTTATAATAGTATGTAGGTAAACGAGTCCATCAATTTGAATAATTCTTGCTAAATACATACCCTAGAAAAAAGAAGAAAAATAACAGACTTAACCTTTTTTTAGAATTATTTATTCCTTATTAGACTGTTGTTAACTCCTGCAACTAATCAACTTCAAAGTACCTCATCGACAAACTCGGCAAAATATGTTATTCTGTAACAATAATTCTGGGACTAACTACCAAATGCATGCACCCATTTCTCGCCTACATACGCTTGGAAACAAATTCACCTCTGCTATAGATATGTTTAATGTAAGTTTACATATGTTTAAAAGATACCTGAATTATATATTTATGTTTGCAACGATTATAGGAACATTGCATACGACCTATTGTTTAAGTATTATTTTTTTATATATATTATCTTCGTACTTATCTACAATCCAAAAACTTCCTCTTTTTTCTTTCTATGTATCATATACTATATTATGTATTATGCAATATCATACAGGTTTACGTCATCCGAAATATAAAAACACTATATTTACTATTTTTATTTTCAAAAAAGTACTATCTACAAATTAAAAACCTTTCCCTTTATAACTTTTTTGTGTCATGAATTTATACATTATTATACATACATATATATCTTATATATGTTACACTTATGTACCAACTATGTATCATGTGCTTTTTTTGTTAACTTAAAACCTTTTTTTTTCTTTCTGTATACAAAATCTTTTAAATGTTAAAATGTGTAAAAGCCCACCGGGGCATCAAAAAATAATAAATAAATATCCCTGTATATTGACGGTCTCTGTGGGTAAGTGGTTACGATCCTTATTCAGTTTTATTTGCTTAAATTGTTTTTTTATTATTTTTTTAATTTATTCTTAAATTTAATTATGAAAACAAAAACATTAGCCACCCATCTCACTAGGACAATCCTGTGTTGAGATGAGCGGCAACACAATTTAATAATAATCAGTCAATTTCTATAAGCAAACAATAATATATGGAAAAAAAATAGTAAATATTAATAAGTAGATAATAGTAAATAAATAATAAAGATCAGATAATAATAATAAGTAAATAATGATCAGTAAATAGTAATAAGGCATGTAATAATACACATTAAATATTAAGTAAATATTGATAAGTAAATACTAATAAGTACATAATAATAAAAATAGGTAAATACTAATAAGTAAATAAAATCATGCGAATAAAATTATGTAAATAGTAATAGTAATAGTAATTAAATAGTAATATGTAAATAAAAATATGCAAATAGTAGTATGTAAATAAAAATATGTAGGTAAAAAAAACAAAATTACAAGTAAATAAAAATTATAAGTAAACAGTAATAAGTAGGTAATAAGTAAATAATAATGATAATATCGAGTACATATAGTTTCAACATTGATTACAACATAACGGATAACACGGATAAAGCGAAATCACCATTCTTAGCTAACATAAACTTTTTGACCATTTTTTTAAATAAATTTATCTAGTCTATAGTTTAAATGTTGTCACTAAGCCTATTATATAACAAAGGAGCTTTACCAGAAAAACTCCTTTGTCCAAATGATGTTCTGTTACTTGCCGGCTGAAACATTAGAGAAAAACCCATTCTAGTATTATGCACTTGTTGTGGCCTTATAGCAGTATCAATATTGTTAAAAAATTATTATTTCACAATTTACTCATTAAAAATAATATGTAGTATATTGCGGCACGTTCCAGAGTAGTAGATACTGTCAGTATCGCCCTGGTGATTTAAAACGTTGCTTGAAATGGCATTAGCGGAGTTTAATGACCAGATCTGAATAGCTAGGTACATCCCCACCTGCTTCTTACTCATTTCCTTCCCCTCCTCGCAACGTTCAGCCTCACAACATACCCCAATTAGGATTTCCATAGCCCCACTGGCTCCAAATGATTGGGGGCAGTGGGGAATCTTATGCTGTATACACAACAACAAAAATCTCCCTCATTCCTCCATTTGAACTCACAATATTCCTCCAAAATAAAAGGTTGTTATATGTTGTTATTCCACCAGGTCCGAACAATGGGGTATTTTCTGAAGGGACTCCAGTCCTTTTCTTTTTTTAAGCAATAATGACGTTCGAACTTAAATACAAGTACATTTCGTTTTTTTTTCCAATGTTAGTTTTCATAGTTAAAAGAATTTTCAAAGATTCAACTTTTCAAAGCCCGCCAAAACGCTCCAAATCTATGGCCGGTCGAATTTGATCAGTTTTGAGGTTAGAATGTCAAATATCAAAACAGGGATGAGCTATACCGAACATAATTTTAAAGTCTATTCATAGTAAATCATAACTAAACATAAGTATTAAAAATATGTACCTTTTTAGAAACTTTAACTCAAAGAATAACAATAGTATTGAGCATTAATATTATCATAATATCCGTATTTATAATTAGTTTGCTCATGAATACTCTAATTTGTTTAACTAATAATAATTTTTTTTAACAATTATACAAATATACAGCATAAAGTCATCCAAATTAATTTTAAATTTCGCCATAACTAAAAAAAATACATTTTTAAAAATACAAAATAAAGGTGAAAAATAAAAATATCCAAACTAATCTAAAAACAAAATGCGCATGTGACGTCAGATATTCCAAATGTAATGGTACCAACATAAGTGTAACTTAACTTTTATCAAGTGTAATTTAACTTTTGTGCATGTTTTCTATTTTTTTAGTTTTTTTTTAAATGATTTAAAAATGATGTATCTGTATGTAAAAACCCTCTGGGCGTTTAAATAATAATAAATAAATTACAATAAGGTGTTTCGATTACACAATTTTTTATTCTCTTTTAAATAACGATTTATAAATTCTAGATATTATTACACGCTCGTATAATAGAAGTTGTATGTTGTCTTAACAAAATTAAGGTACTATTTAGATAACGACGTTATTTTTATTTAACTTTTATGTTTACCAGTTAATGGTTTATAACGGTTTAAAATACGCCATTTTTTGTTTTGCCGTCAAGACGGAATATAAGTTGTTGTTCGTGAATATGGCTTTGTTGACGTCCCAGCCAATAATTATAAAGAAAAATATTAAAATTACACATTTGTAGTGCGATTATTAGAATCAGAAAAATAAGCTTTAAATCATCCACATATTTTTAACGGTATCCACAATTTGTGAACATAACCCATTGGAACATGTCTGGGATATCACATAGAATGAAGAATAAAAAAAAATTAACTAATTTATTTTTTTTATTTTTGGGGTATTAACTCTGTAACAATTTCTGGACATATTGTTTGAAGAGTTTTAATCACTAAGTATTTTTTTTAATTAATTTTATTACCGCGCTACCGGCTTCGGTACATCCGTATCATTCACCGGCGTTCTTAAAATTAATTTTAATTCTATGTTAAAGAAAAAAATATGTTTCAACATTAAGACCTTAATACATATTTAAAATTTTGCGCCTTAGATACTTTAGAAATTAACAAACAAAAAAACATCTAAAATTAATTTAGTAAACAAAATAATGGCACCCTGTAAATCACCTGTGTTAACTATGTTTCCTAGTTATTTTGACTCCTCCCACCGCCCTCCCTTCCTCCAAATTACCACGCCCACTACCTTTACCTGATAATGTTTAATTCTACACATCTACAGAAACTCCCAAATACTTCCGTTTACTACCATTTCCACCTGTGAAATTAAAAATTCTGTCTTACATGTAATTCAACACTCGGCACATACTGACACCACACTTAATTAGAATCACGACGTACACCAACACAACACAAGAAACCACAACAAAATACATATACCAAAAATACGCTCAACAAAATATGGACTAAGATTTTTAGAATATATAGCTTACACACAATACAATAAATTACCAACAATATTAAAATGCAATCCAATGTGAAAGGTCTCAAAGTTAGTTGCTTAAACTCTATTATTTGAAAGAATACCTTAAAGGTTAATGCTGTGATATTTCTCTGTATGACTTTATATGTACCAGTGATGTGTTTCTCTTTATATTAAGTGTCTCTGTACACTTATATTATAATGTACCAGTGATGCGTTTCTTTATAATAAGTGTCTCCGTACACTTATATTATAATGTACCAGTGATGTGTTTCTTTATAATAAGTGTCTGTACACTTATATTATAATGTACCAGTGATGTGTTTCTTTATAATAAGTGTCTGTACACTTATATTATAATGTACCAGTGATGTGTTTCTTTATATTAAGTGTCTCTGTACACTAGGGTGGTCCAAAATTTTTTTTTTATTATTTTTCATCTGACCGCTCCGTGAATTTGTTACATGTATTCATAGTAATAACATAGTAAAATTTCAGCGAGATGGCTCAAGTAAAAAGGGGTGCTCAATCGAGTGTTGTTTTTGAAATTTTTGTGTAAAATGCTTAATTTGTACTTTTTAATATATTATAATAAAAGTAATATAAAACTTTTTTCCACTTAATTTTATTTGACTGTAACCAGGTTCAGCCTGTCAAGACCATCTTCAGGCTTATATACACAAATATGGGGGAGGGTAAGAGGGGTGGTCTACAAGGATTTTATTCGAATATGTGGGTTTTCTTACAATTGTTACTAAGTGGTCTTTGGCTGTCTAATTTCTAATTATTTTGGTTTTTTCCAGTAGGCATAATTACCTCGGGCTTGTAGCTTTACTTCAGTATTGTTTGGGAAAAACCTTACAAGTATCATGTATTATTAATGACCTAAGTTTTAGTGTTGTCAAATTGTTATTATATTTATGGTGAAATAATTATTCCAGGTCATTAATAATGCATATTACTTTTAAGGTTTTTCCCAAACACTATTGAAGTAAGGCCACAAGTCCAAGGTAATTAAGCCTACTGGAAAAAACCAAAATAATTAGAAATTAGACAGCCAAAAACCACTTAGTAACAATTGTAAGAAAACCCATATATTCGAATAAATTCCTTGTAGACCACCCCTCTCCCCCTACCCTATATTTGTGTATATAAACCATGAGTTATGAATAATTATTATCAGTCTGAATATGGCAGTGTGCTAAACTATTAAATAAATATTAAAATAAAGTACTGAAGAGTTTTATAGACAAATTTAAACACTTATTTCGTAGACTGTGAAGTGAATCAGTGTGATAAAATGTGTTCATCTACTCGAAAAAAAGACAAAGTTTTTCTACTTGGGGTTCGAGATATTGAGCCATTGATGAGGTTTAATCAACTTCCTACTCTTCGGCAAGTTTTACTCCGTTTTCACCACATATTAAATTAATCAAAAAAAAAGACTGTCCAGAACTCTCCGCGCATATACTTATTCCAGAACTTATAAAAGTATGGAGTAAATCTAGTATTCCGACCGGACAACAATATTATTGCATTGAAAAACTGATTAAGTTTCATAAGAACTGGTTGCTATTGAAGAAAAATCGAGGAAGAAATTCTGAAGCACAAAGAAAAAGAGAGTATTTGTTTACAAAAGAACCAGACAAAATTTTTGATATTGCCCATGGAAGCGCTTTGAATTTGATCAAAATTGCGGAAGACAGAGCGTTTCTCATCGATCAAAGAGGAGAACGTAAGATGATAATGACCTCAATCGACAAGAAACTAGAAAAGGTCAAAGAACGCTCTCTAAAACGGAAACAAAGATCTGAAGAATTGAGAGAAATGGCTGCTAAAAGTAATGCTTCATCTTCGGTGGTGTCGAGTCAAGAGATAGAACTTGAGTGCAGCTCCAGTAGCACTTCTAGTAACGCTGGCATATTAGGGGATAAGTTCAAAGATGAGTTTGTAGTGGCTGTACCAAAAAATATTAAGAGTGCTTCTAGTTCCTGTGGCGTTGAGCCGTCTACTAGTGGTATATTTACACAACATGTTACCAGTGCGCTTGATCGTAACAAGATCACCGATCGAGAAGCAATGCGACTGATTATTCCATTGTCTGCTGCCCTCGGTTGCAATCCTGCTTCACTCCCAATCTCTCGCAGCAGTATTCGACGTGCAAGAAAAAAAGCGAGAGCCGAATACAACTCCAATATAAAAGAAAAATTTGATATTGACTCTCCATTAGTAATTCATTGGGACGGCAAACTGATGACCGATATAACTGGCAATAAGAAAGTAGAGCGCCTTCCGATTCTTGTCTCTGGTAATGGTTGTGAAAAACTATTAGGAGTACCTAAACTTACTGCAGGAACGGGGGAACAAATATCTGATGCTGTTTTTGACACAATGCAACAGTGGAATGTCACAAATAAAGTCCGGGCTATGAGTTTTGACACTACTGCTTCTAACACCGGTGCCAAAAAGGGAGCTTGCACTCTTTTAGAAGGAAAGACAGGATGTGATCTTTTGTGGCTTGCTTGTCGTCATCACATATTTGAAATAATGCTTTCAAAAATATTTACCTTGAAATTTGCGTATTGTTAATGATACAGCGGAGAGAGGAGTTAAACTGTTTGAAGATTACAACACGTTACTCACTAAGACTGAGGAAGAAAAGCAATTTTTACTTCACATCGTTGAACAAAACAGAAAAATCGTTTCCACTGAAACATCCAAAAAGGAGTTAACAAACATAGTTTTGAAAGATTGCGACTAATATTATGTTAAGTATTACTTTGTTACAAAATTTTATTCATATTTAAATAATTTGTATACTTATTTGATTAAAATACTTGTAATATTAATAAACCTTAAATTACGTGTTCTATTTAAAATCCTGAAATTTTGTCAAAAACTTATAATTCGATGAGCACCCCCTTGTATATAAGATAAGGGGCTGAAATTTTTAACACATCATAGGAATGGTAGGTGTAACAAATCAAGGGTACGGCTACACGTATATTTGATTATTTTTTTTTTACTATATAGGCCTGGACCACCTTACTGTACACTTATATTATAATGTACCAGTGATGCGTTTCTTTATAATAAGTGTCTCCGTACACTTATATTATAATGTACCAGTGATGTGTTTCTTTATAATAAGTGTCTGTACACTTATATTATAAGTACCAGTGATGTGTTTCTTTATAATAAGTGTCTCTGTACACTTATATTATAATGTACAAGTGATGACAGTATGAATATACCATACACAATAATTACATGTCACAGTTAACTACAAGCATAAGAATACAGCACAAATAATTTAAAAATGTAACTAATAAATATGGCATTAGGTCGTATAGTGTTATTAGAGAGTATATAACGAATTAAAGTTCATGAAGGATATACAAGTAAAAGATATGCGTACATATAAAACATATAGTAAACTTAAGTCGTATTAATATTGATTGAAAAGATATGATAGTATAGCCTTCTTGTCTTACCTTCCGTGCAGTTAAATAGATCCGCTGCATCAGCGTATCTATTACTGACTTCATGTGTACAAGGGATTTGTATTGCTCAGTCCTGGTGTTGTTACATTTAAACAGGATTTTGGAACGAGTTGCTCTCCTAGGTATATGAAATTGAATAAAGTTAATTAAATCAGGGCTGTCTATACTACCACTTTTGAACATAAATATGTAGTCGGAAATAATTCTTCGATCTGAGAGATTTAGTTCTTTCATCAAGTAATTATAGTTAATGATTTCAATATGAATACCGAGTTCATAATTAACGTGTCTTATGAATTTATGTTAAATTTTTTCGATTGAATCTGAATGTATTTTAAAATGGGAGGACCAGATCGAGGAGTTATATTCAATTTGAATACGAACTAAACATCTATACAAAGTTTTCAATGTTAGTTATTAATGTACTGTGAATGTAAATTATCTATCTAAAATATTAATTTTGTTTCTTTCTGAAAACTGTACTGCAGGCTCTGCATGCGATCCCACAATAAGTTTATTAACTTTTGGGAATAAATGCATAATGTATTGTATAGTTTTTAATAAAATAAATAAAATTTTACTTAGTTTTGATAAGGCTAGTGAATGGCCGGTAGTGCATTGATCAAATTAAGTAACAAAAGTACGTAGTGATATAAACTCTTCAATCAAAACATACTTAACGTCGTAGAATGTATATGGATTTGTGCAAATAACAAGGAAAACAATTGGATTTCCATCGTTAAATAAATGATATACCACTAAGATACAACAAATCTCTAACCGATGTCTCGATTAAATACAGGGGATTGAAATAGCGTTCGAACACAACTCTATACAGCAGGGGCGGCTCGAGCACTTCTTCGATGATGGGGACCGACATTTTTTTACGTGTACTAAATTCTCACTCCTCGGAGAATATATAAAGTTTATCGAACAAAAATGATCATGGACAAGCCATGCACCTAATCAAATATCTAAACACAAAATAAATTACAATCTCTTTAAGTATATGAATGTATATGTTTTATTTATTCTTAAATAAATAAATAAAAATAAAAAAAACATTAGCCACACATCTCACTAGTACAGTCCTGTGTTGAGATGAGCGGCAACACAATTTTAGTGAAACTATATATTATAATTTTTTTTTTTTTAAATAACACCTAACTTATTCAAACTATAAAATCTACAGTAAATCTTTAAGTTGGGCCGTATATTTATAGATTACAATAATAATTATTTCGTTATAACCCAAATAACTATCATAAAATATATGTGGTCCAGTTAGCCACAATCGTAGGGGGACCATATTTTTGTTAACAAGAAGTAGTGAGTAAATAGTAATAGGTAAATAATAATAGGTAAATAATAATCAATATACATATATACCTTTTTTAATACATAAAACAGGCAATATGCCCAGAACTTACATACATGAATGTTAACATAGCAATAATAATCAATAAGTACAATAAACAACAACAAACATTATCTCGCAAAAAATTATAATAAGAATGAAAAAAAACACTGTTTCTTTATAAAGAGCATCATCACATTATCAGGTTGATATTAATATTAAAACTTTTTTTAAAATTGATTGTAGGCTTGTCGAGCGAACTTACTACGATGCTTTACTATGCGTGCAGTCTAAATGAACTCCGATCCGTAGACCCCCATTTACATCTCGTGGACCCTATTTTTTTTCTCCCTGCCATGGAGCCCTTGCAAAACTATATGGACCCCCAGGGGTCCATACGTACCACTTTGGGAACCTACGGTCTAATTGTTGCTAGTTGCGCTTCGCATCGAATTGTGACCACGTGGCTGCTAGTAAGTTTCAAACGGAGCACGAAGCCGGTGTCTATCGCCTTAACTCACCAAAATTCTAACATAAAATACGGCGAACTAATAAATACTTAGGACAGTAATAATTTCTTTATCTAAAGAATTAAAAAATCGTGATAAAGACAAAGATTTTACTGATTTTTTGGTTTCTTTTATTACGTATTGTGAATATTTAGCAGGGACCGTCCCCATTGTCTCCAAATTAACAACTATCACTATCAACTATCAACAGCCGTGGAGCGTTAAAATACAGTAATTACCAAAATCAGCAAAAATGAATCGAATACGGGTAGTTATAAAGTAACGAATATCTTATCTTTAATGTAGGAAATAATATGATATTACTCTTTTTTATATTTAAAAAAAAAATTGTTTTCGATGGTACCGCAATTTCATCGCTTTTGGTAAATAAAAACGCAGTATTTTTGTTTTTAAAGTAAATACCATACACAGTTCCTACGTAAAATTTGCCGCGTTTATACTTTTTTTTTTTTTTTTTATATGTCTACCGCACAAGAGTCCCTAACTGCTCCCAACCGTCTGGAGCCAGTGAGACTATGGCATTCCCAATTGGGGAACGTTGTGAGGCTGAAGGTATTGGGGAGGGGAAGGAGAAGGGGGAGAGGAAGGTGGGGAAAAGGGAAAATACCTGGCTATTCAGATCTGGTCACCAAACATGGCTAAAAGCCATTTCAAGCAACGTTTCAATTCTGAATGGTGGTCTTTCACCAGGGCGATACTGAGTATCTTCCACTCTGGAACGTGCGCAAATATACTATATATTATTTTTAAATGAATTAATTGTGAAACAACACAAATTAATTAAATAAAAATTACTTGCGCACGCCGGGATTTGAACCCGCGACCTTCGGATTCGTAGTCGAGAGCCTTACCCCTCGACCATGGAGGCCGTCATACTAATTTATACTTACATTTACGAACATGTTGTATTTTTATCTACCATAGATAGATTCTCCCGCCGCACTGTCGTTCACCCTATGGTAGCGTTATAATAACCCAGATTTTTGACGTATGAGTGGAGTTTTTTTTTACCTTTTTCGTCTTTCTATTTTTCTAAATCATGCTTTAAATATAAAATAAAGGTGCAAAGAGGTCAATACCTTGTTAAACTTATTAACTCAGTAAAATATAAAACTGCTTTTAAACTTAACGTTATTTTATTGTTATTTTCAACGAACACTTTATTGTCATGATAATATAGATTAAATGTCTAGAAGTGTTTTGGTAAAAAAGTAATACATTAGGCTAAAGGTGCTAAAAGGTTAAATAAAACTTGATTTTTCATTCCGGAAAATGATTCCCATGGTAATTACTGTGTTTTACTTACCACGGCAGTATACGGTACGTATAGTCAGTGGAGTGCATTGCTCTATGATTAAAGGTAGGCTGTATATAGTTTTTTAAGGGTATATCGTCGCTGCATTTATAATATAGCTTATGTGGCGTTTCGTTCATTCTGAGATGATCGAGAAAAACTGCTTTAAAAAATAATTGCACACTAGATTTGAAAAAAAAAATTACTATTATTAGGCAAGCTTTCCAGCTTAACAAATCTATTCTTTTCAGCAAATCTAGTTTTTGTAATTATTTTTTAAAACAGTTTTTCTCGATCATCTCAGAATGTACGTAACGGCACATAAGCTATGTTATAAATGCAGCGACGATATGTAGAATTTGACGATGAATTTGGCAGTCACATGTGGTCGGGAGCCCCAAAATATCTGAAAAAAAACTATTGACTCTGCCCAGAAAGGGGCGGTTCGTTTGATAGATTCGCCTATCTCAACAAACGGAGTGCAATATTTGGAGCACAGCCGTCAGGTGGGAATGCCATTGTTTTACCGGAATTTTAATGGAAGATGCTCAGAGGAACTAGCGTCATTGATCCCTTCGGCACCGGTGTATAGTCGGGAAACACGCCAAACGCGTTCCCAACGTTTGCACAGAGTCGACATTTGTCACATGAGAACGGGTCGCTTTTACGACTCGTTCCTGTGTTCAACAGCTCGGCTGTGGAATGATCTACTGACATCTGTGTTTCCTCCATCCTACAAAATGGGTCTCTTCAAGACCCAAATTCTCTCCTTCCTATCCTCTAAAATACCCTCCACACAGCATCCCTAAAGATGATATAGGCCTTGAGGGAAATTATATCCCTCAGGGCCTCCTGTGTGAAGTAACTGTATAAAAAAATTGTGCATCGAGTATTTTTAAATGATTATTTTATTTTTGTTTTCCGCTGACAGACCTCTGATTGTAAATAAACCATTCTCTTTTCTTAGGGCATGCACCACTTTTCAGCCTTTATGGACTGCACGCCACTGCGCATAGTAGTTGTACATACAATAAACCGTGATTACATGGGATCAGTTCCCCCCACAGGAATTAATATTGATGAGGTTAATTCATCATCCTTGGCACTGTTGTGCGGTGGAACTTCACAAGGTTCACAATACTTAGCCAATATTTTATAAAATTCTAAGGTTAAATATAATCAATGTTTAAACAACCTTTTTCAATACCGCACAAGAGTCCCAACGGCCTGGAGCTAGTTGTGATATATCTAAAAGAGGTATATTGTGAAACTAAAGAGAGTAGGGATCGGAAGGTTATGGGGAAGAGGAGGGTTGGGAAGTGCTATTCAGATCTGATCACCAAATACAGATAAACCTATTTTATGCTATGTTTCGATTCTGAATGTTGGTCTTTCGCCTGGGTGACAGTGAGATTATTTTTTATTTGAGGAATGTTGATGAAACAAAAATTAATCCAAATTGATTTGCCCGTCGGAATATGAACCCGCGATCTCTGTATTCGTCCTCGAGAATCTTACCTACTCGACTACGGAGGCCGTCATTTTTTTATAAACGTAAGGTATAGTATAATTGCACCAGGTCCTGGTGTGATAGATACTCTTAGTATCGCCCTGTTGAAAGATCACTATTCAAAATCACAACGTTACTTTAGGTGGCATTTCCCGTGTTTATTGGCTTGATCTGAATAACCAGGTACCTCGCGAGTTTCCTCTTCTGCATCTCCTTTCTCAACTCACTACCTTCAGCCTCAAAACATAGCTTAGTTAGGGATGCCATAGCCCTTACAAGTTTCTGGCAGTTTGGGTTATTGCGTGGAAACCACTTAAAAAAAGAAACAAACCATTTTTAAATCTAGTCTAGTGGATCCTACTATTCATTTTTATAATGTGCTCTGTGGAACTGCATTTGGGTTAGAATACTGTGTTTATTCGACCACTATTTTAATGGTATGTGCTTCGATGAAGTACCATATTTCATCTTTTCAGCAAACTTAAATGTTTTCATTTGTCGCCAGAACTGGTTGTTTTCACAGCTCATTATCGAGAACAGATTTTGAATACATTTTTTTCCCGTAAAATAATGCACTGTTTAATTTAATTAATTATTAGTCTTTAGGCTTTTTCATCTCTATTCTTTAATGCTTAATGTAAATTCTAATATTTCCTATTCCTTAAAAGAATTTACTTTGTGGCTTACCGTAATTATATTATAAATGCATAAATTTGTTTTAAATTACTTCAATTTCATATATTGCTCGACCGGTTTCGGAAGTACTGTTCCTTCGTGTAACGAACGTGTATTTATTCTACAATTGTTGAGGTGTTGATGCCACTGAGATGAAACGATTACACAGCTTAATAATGATTCTTATCACTGTGCACATGCGAAATTCGCATTATTTTAATTGAATAATTTTTTTTTTATAGTTTTTTTTCTTCATATTTTTATAGCTTTCTACGCAATTCTAAGATGACATATCTTTGTTAAATTCATATCACTGTTCACATGACAGATTCGCATTCATTTGATCGAGACGTTTATTTTTCATTCTTTTATGGGTGCCTACATACTCGTAAGATGATACATCTTTGATAAAGGACCTTATTACTTTACAAGTGCAAGATTCGCATTATTTAAATCAAGTTAATTGGATTATAGTTTTGTTTTTCATCATTTTATGAGATCTCTTATCGCTATATACTTGTGAGATTTACAATTAGTTTTAATCGATTCATCTTTGTTATAGTTTTGTTGATCATGTTTTAAAATGATTGTCCCCATTAAGAATAATTACCCCTAAACGTAGAACAGATGTAGAATATTTATATATTTAAACAAATATAAACAACTGGTACAGAGAGCCATTTGTCTACCAAGAGCCGAACAGGTGTTTTACTTCTCCTACCTTCGCCTTCCCTGAAACCCTCCAAATCTGCTGCATCACCCAGCCTCTGAACTCTACCTGAGGAATCCTGGGACCTACCTGGTTAGTGGTGCTTGGCCCTGTTTGAGCCCGCCAGGACTAGGATCAGGCAGAGAACAACCTCATATAGTGCTTTCACTTCAAGTAGTGGGTGCTAGAGACCAGAAGTGTGGCACCCCTATAAGACATCCCCAGAAGAGATCGAGCGTATTTCGAACCACCACCCTATATTAACAGTTTTGTACAGATAGACGTACAGAACCACACCTGTCGAGTACATATGGACCTTCGAGCCGGATCCTATAAGCCATCTTCAGAAGAGATTGAGCGTATTTGGAATCAGCACCCTATATTAACAGTTTTGTACAGACAGACATCCAGAACCATATCTGTCGAGTACATTTCGTTAGTACAATATTAAAACTAACATATTTTATCTTATAATCCTGTTCTAGATATTTTTCCAATGAACCGCTTTATTCCCCCTGAAAAACCTCTAATTTCCCGTTCCTATTTGGTCGCCTTCCACTCTAACAGGAAGGTATTTATGTATGTCTGCGATTATTTTGTATCTTATATTTGTTTTAATATTGTCCTGACAAAGGAAGGGTACTTCCTAAACCGGTCGATCGATGTATTAAATTGAAGTGGTTTAAAAAAAATGTGTTTGAATATATTTAAATGGAAATCAATTTATAACATATAATTTCAAAACCATTATATTTAACAACCCATAAAAAATATAATAACCTCCCCGTTGAAATGCGCTATAATAATGATAAATCAGAAAAAATAAATAAAATTAAACTCTACTTTAAAAAAAAACTTATGTAGGTAAATATTTCATAAGAAAACATTTTATAAATGGAAACAAATGAAATATAACGTAATTTTCTCAAAAGATTGGTATTCACTTTGTGGCGTCATTATTCATTAATAAATTAATACATACATATCAAATTTATATTAGAAATTATTTGATTGATATTATTTGGTTATATTATAAATTATTTGATTTGTTATTCAATGTTTTATAATAATTTTTTATTAAAATTTTTGATTAATTAATTTTTTTTTATACGAATACCTCACAAGAGTCCCAACTGCTCTCAAAATTTATTTATTACCTAATTTAATCAATTTTTTGTTTATAATTTGTCTATTCTTACATTATTGTGTTCTATGTTTATCCTTTGTCTATACTTGAAATTATTATTTTTTACTATTCTGTATATTCCTGATGAGAGCTTCGCTTTCGAAACATGTTGATATGCATATATTAAGAAAGTGGTGATTACCAAGTAATTTAATATACTATGTACCTATTAAATTAAGGATCGTGGGTCCCTAATTAGATACAAGAATTACTTTTTTCTGATAAAGAATACACGATGAAGAATATTCTTTAATTAAATATTTCGTAACATTCTTTCAATGCAACTTAAAATAAATTATAACCTGATATTTCCACATACAGTGGTAATTTAAAAAAAAACTATTTTTGAACATGCATTTTATTAAGAAGTAAACTTATGTATCTTTTACTTATATTCTAACAACGTTTTACGATCTTCTAAAAATTCAATAATATGAAAATAAAAAATCCCTACCTTTTCGACAGTAAAAAACAGCTTTCTCCCGTACAAATATATTTATGTAAGCAGCATTCACAGAGTTTACTTTCCTATATAAAACAGCAAATCCCGCTCGGTCAAAGTTCTGCCGGCATATTCGCTTACAGGACAATCAATTTATCTTCGACGCGGCCAGAGATATAAAAATGAACTGCGAAAGCTCCGAAATTGGTAAATCTTTGGTTTTACCGGTAAATCACGACATTTACCGATAATTCTTACCACGTTTGAATCTAATGGTGATGTCAAAGTGGATTGAAGCATTTACAAGTTTTTTGGTAACCGGATAAAACAGGACAGTGAAAAAATACAACACGTTAAAGGAATAAGTAAGATAAGTTTTTTTTCTCCACCTTTCATGACTTTTCTTCAGTGTTCTGTTTTGTCATGGATGCGCTTTTTTACCAACCTAACCTAACCGTAGGTTTTTATCATCATCGCGTCTGGGTCCCACCCAGGCGTCAGGAGTTCAATTCCTCGCATGGCTAAGTCCTCCATCACGACATAAACAACATCTTCCACTTACAGTGATGGTTATAGGAGAATTTCAAATATTGTCAGGTTCTTCGTAACCTAGGAATATTTGTCTTTCTTTAAAAAATAAATAAATCTATATATTAATACATATAGAGATCCCTGGTACAAGTAATTTTTTTACTTTGTAATATTTCACAATTTACTATTATTATACACGATATGAAATTACTAGATCTATCTCAGGACAATGACAGAACGGCTACTTCCTTCTTCCCACTTTCCAGGAACACTGTTCAATGTTGGATATTTTGTTTTGGCGTAGCGGAAGCGGGCATGGAAGCGGAAATAGTAATGAAAGAATGTACGCATGTGTGGTGTGATGGATTGGTACTAAGTTGTTGATGATAATGTTCCGGAAAACACGTTCATTCGTTTTATGTGACCCATAAAAATTCCAGAAAAACTTTCTCCCGAGAATGAAAAGAACAAATGCTTTAAATTACGTCACTGCCATTTCTTATAAGGTGCCAAAAATGTTGGGATTAATTACAAGTTCACTTAAATGTTTGAATTAATTATATAATTTTATTTATAATAATATCTTTCACCTCACAAGACCTCTAAAATAGATACGATTGCCTTGGTCCATTCGGTAACGGAATATTGTGCTCCAGTATGGGCTACAAGTGCACACACTCGGAAGATCGACGTGCAACAGCAGTTTGAAAATGGCCTTGAACGCCGAAACAGCTGTCACAATAGTAAAAACTAAAAATGCTTGTAGAACTTAATAAAAACATTATTAAATTTGATTTACATTAAATAAAAAAATAAAAAATAAATAAATAAATATATATGTGCACGGTGAGTGAAACACTTCCCTCCACCCCACTACAAAGGCGCTTGTCCTCTCGAATATCGCACCGCCCAATGATGAGAGACAACAACCCTCAGGGAATACAAAAAGGCGGAGAATAGTAACATTCCACTTCATGATGACCTTGCAAACCTCCCGGCCAGCCGCATGACTCCAGGAAACCTTTTTTGATAGAAGGCAGAAGACTGCTTCTATCACGATATTCCCCCGAAGAGTCATGGCGAACTCAGTTGCAGACCTCGCACAAGAAAAATAAGCACCTTGTTGTAAATCCTAGTATTAAATTGCCAGGGTTCTCTCTCCCCTGGAAGACATAAACCTCATTAAACCGCACCCGGTGCAGTCACAGCCGATGTGCGTATATGATGCATAAATGTGGCCGAAATGATTTGGAACTTTGTGAATGTGGACATATTTAAACAACAGAACGCATCGTAGAAGAATGTCTCCTTTATCAGACTGCCTATGGCACATATGTGCTAAACCAAGCGACTCCTGATGCCATCGATTGGCTGAACAACCTCAGCATCTCACTATGACCTCCACCAACTCTCCTCCACCATACGAAGAAGAAGACATCGCCACCAAAATAATTCTTTGAAAATATAAGATCATAATATTTCTATACATATTTCATTAAACTAGCATAGAAAATAAAAATGACATATTTTACAATAATATTTGGTATACCTACAGGATGTATTAGGACGTGCCCGATAAACTTTAACCGGTGATGTCCTAGTTTTTTTTAAGTAAAACGTGTGGAGTGTGGATGTTTCGGTGTTTTTTTAAACCAAAAATATAAAAGTAGGCATTGGATGTTTGGGGTCAGGGCGGGGGTTAGGTTGTTAGTCGGCTGAGTTACCAGTAACTCAGCCGAGTAACAGCCTAACTAGGCATGTGAAAGACTTTTTGATTATTAAAAGTTAATGAACTTGAATAATGTTATTATTAAGTTCTACAAAGACATTTTTTTTATTTTATTGTGTTTATTTTGCTCCATTTTAAATCCCCTGAAATGCGCTGCACATTTTTTTTTCTATGGTACTATTCTACTATTGACTATGGGTAATCTTTAACTGATAACTTTAAGGCTTTAAGGCTAACAGTATCGAACGTCTCTACAGAGTAGATTAATTTGAGCAGATAAACATATTTCTTTATAACCAAATATAAATTATTGCCATACACTTGCAATACCGAGCCGAGAGCCGGTATTACGAGTGTTGTGCAATACCGGTATCCAATGTTTGGTCACGCCGCGCGTGCTATAAATAGCGTATGCAGATCGATATGTGTTCTCTTTTTCACTCCAACCACGGAACGAACAACACCTTCTCCCTTGGATACCTCGACCTGCCGCTACCAGACAAGAACTGTCTTCTACAGCCAGCAACCGTTGACGCCACCATTTTGGCTAGTATCATAAGTCAAGTACGATCGGAGTGACAACATCTCCATTGGGAAACTACCAAACGCCTTTCTTAACGTGATTCGCAAATCACAATAGTCGAGCGTCTCTGTGTGCCGATGCTTAAATATTTACCATTTTTCTTGTGCAGGTCCTACACGTCCCATACAGCTAACAGATTGCATTCACCAACTCTTCGGCTAATAACATAAAATTGTATGTGCAATGTGTCAAATACGAGGGTGATGCTGCATAAAAATGTAAATACGATTTATATTATGTACAGGCAGATAATAAACAGGATCATACTTACCTGGCAGGTAACTTCAAATTAACAGAGTTTATTAGATAAAAATTGTATATTAAACATTTGACTGCCCTAAACGGGTTTTGTTCCAAGTTGTGCAGTCAAAGCTTTCTAGTTTTTATTGTTTAATAATGTGTGAAAAAAAAAATAAAAAAAATCTGCAAATCAAAGAGAGATCTTCGAATGATTTCTACAATATATCCAATTTTGTACATAGAGAATACAATATCGGAGACAGCGCCTTACATATTATTTGAGGTGCTGTTATTCTAATTACCAATGTTATTTTATGTTAGGTTTGGAAAGAAAAAAAAACAAAATTTATAAAGTAACTAAATCTAATTATTAAGTTCTGCAAGTAGTTAAGTTTTCATTATTATGATAGCTATTTCGGAGTTCAAAGTCATTTTCAAACTGAAAATTTCAAAAATTTTCACTTTGAAAAAGCCGAAACAGCTGTCACAATAATCAAAACAAAAAAACTTGCATAACGGAGAACAGAACCAATTAAAAATTCTCCAAAATAGAGCGATGAGAATAAAAATTAAAGCGAAATAGATATTCAAAAGTAGCTAAAATGTTAGAGGTATTAAATTGGCTAACAGTAAAACAAATGCTGTCACTGATCGTATTGATTTTTATACATAAAATCAGAAACAACTTGTTACAAATATATTTCTCCAAAAAAATTATTTACAACATGGACATTCACAGACATAATACAAGAACGTGTAAGGAAATTATGGTACTGAAAAAGAACAAAGCTAATACGCAAAATAGTATATTTTATAAAGGGATGAAATGCTTTAATGCTCTGCCGGTCCCAATCAAAATTGCAACAGTTAATAAATTTAAAATAGATTGTAAAAAACACATTAAGTTAAACAAGAAAAAAAAATCATTAGTTTTTAACGTATCATTATCTATATGTAATATTATAAGAGTTATGATTAGTTATTTTGTAAACTTAAATGTACAAATAACTAAAATAATATAAATAAAACAAAAACAAAAAAATAATAATAACAAATTATTATAAGTGATGTTTCTTGTTTGAATTTGAAAAAAAAAAATCAATAATTCACCAGAGCCCAAATTGCCATAGACATTTTTTACTTGAAATAATCTTAGGAATCACTGTTTAAAGTTTGTCAGTACGTCCTGCCACATCCAGTATAAGTTGGATGTTATCTTTATTAAATATACAATACATTAAGACATGGATGGAATGTAAATTAGAGATTCCAAAGAGTTAGAAATATGTATCATATTTATTACCAATTTACCTATATTCTTAGGTGATAGAATTTAATTGTTACATTGTTAAAAGTACCAACAATGTAATGTTTGTACGTTCATTAAGTTGTCTCACTTGTAAAACAAGTGTTTCCTTCTATATTCTTTTGAATAAAACAGTACAAGTTACAAGTTAATTGTTGGCACCTACAAACTCCACAAAATTTGTTCTTATAAAGCGCCTGGTAAAAATTCCCAATAGCAGAAAGTTAGTCGGTAAATTATTCAAATAATGTTTTATTGTTGGTCTTACAACTCTAGCCCCGGATTAATTCTACATTCTTTTAGCTGATAATGCGAATAAATTAGCAAGGAGCATGGAGAGGGTGGATGACTTTAGAACTTCCCACGAATGAACAAATGGTCGAAAACATGACAACTTAGAAATACTTTCACTGAAGGTAATGAACAGATAGTTGTTAATCATATAATTAATAATGACGCCACAAAGTTATCAATCATTTGAAGAAATTATAAAAATAGTTGTTAATTTAACAATATAATTTCAAATGTTATGTGACTGTTAAACACGTAACATTCTGATTCTAAAATTAAAAAAAAAAATCTTATTTTTAATACATATTTTGAATTTATGCCGCCGTTCTTATAATAAATAGACCGTGGTGTAATGGTTAGCATAGCATTCCAATCAGTTGATCCGGGTTTGTAATTTTCAGCCGTGGCAAAATTAAAAAAAAAACCCTTTATTTAAAAAAAAAAAGTCTTGTCTTATGATCTGTTATTACTTTTAATTTTATATAAAGAAAAAAACTAAAAATTCATACGTTCCAGAGCAGAATTTTTACCAATCTGGTGAAAGACCGTTACTCAGAATCGAAAGGTTACTTTAGCCTTGTAAAATGACCAGATGTGAATAGCCAGGTACTTCCCACCCTTCTCCTTTCTCATCTTTTTCGTATCTCCATTCCTTTCAACCTCAAAACATACGCCGATTAGGGATGACCGCAAAATTATTATTAATTGATAAACTAAAGTTCTTAAAAACTTAAGACAAGATTTTTGTGCATAGCGCAAAGGGTAACAATTATTTTTATAAACAATAATTATTAGCCTGAAACACTCATCTAAATTGAAAAAAACCTTTCCGAGTAAAGATAAATGTCGCCGACAGGACTCGAACCTGCACCCTTCTGATGTCCGGTCAGATGCTCTACCGTTGAGCTACGTCGGCTTATCGCAAACCCGCCAAGTTAATCAATATATACTTGTGTTTCATTCAATAATTACTGTTTTTTATTATATTTTATTATTGCAAAATTATTACTTATTTCTGATTTTCTAAACAGATGTCGCCAGAAATTAAAATAATTCTCATCATCAACTCTTTTTTTATTCAAGTAGGTACCAACTGAATTCTGACTATTTTAAACATAGAACATATCCAATTTGATTCTCCACGGACCCTATATTACTGCTCAAACATAAAAAAACACTTACACAAAATTTTTCTTTCTATGTATCATATACTATATCATGTATTATCCAATTTCATACATTTTTACATCATCCGAAATATAAAAACACAATAATTTTTTTTCACAATGTCATGCACTCATATTATATTATATTATGCACTTGTGTATTATGTATCATGTAGATCAGGCTAATACTATTTTTATAGAAAAAAAAGTAGTATCTTCAAATTAAAAATCTTTCCCTTTGTAACTTCTCTGTGGCATGCACTTATACATTATTATACCTTCATATATATTATAAATATGTTTCACTTCTCGTATATACCAACTATGCATCATGTTATTTTTTTTTGTACACTTTTTTTTTCTTCTTTCTGTACACATAATCATTTTAATGTTAAAATGTGTAAAAGCCCTTTGGGCTGTTAATAAATAAATAAAATAAATGTTTTAATCGACCATGGTCGACTAGACTGGTTGCTGGCGGTTTCACCTCATCCCCAAATTCAATAAATGCCGGAGTCCCACAGGGATCGGTCCTGTCTCCGATTTAATTTTTGTCGCACGATGGCTTTCCATGTCCATTGATTTCAGTTTATGATAGATTTTTTGACAAGCTTCAAAAGATTTTTCTTGACAAGCCCCAAAAGCCCCATGAAAACATGAAATTCACAATCATTGTTGAAAAAAAACAATACTAAATTGTATAACTATTAATTGATGACTTCGATTCAAATAAAAATACCATATGATCTGTTTTGAATAAAATTCACCATGTATTGTTTTTGAACAGTTTTAATTCACAGATTACGTTTCTTAAGTAATATTAATAATTTGCTTCCTGTTTCGACAGTTTCTTGTCATTCACTAGCGTTCTTAACCTACATTAATTATACATGTCCAGAAGTAATTATCTAATTATCTAATGAAATCAAGGACAACAATCGTTACATAATTCATTTTAACAAGTCTTAGTTGTAAGTTGCTAGTTATATAAGTCTGAACTAGGTAGTTTCTATTATTAGTTTTAAATTATTACATCCTCGTATAAGTCTAAGTGATAAGTTATATGTTAGATAAATTATGTTGTAAAGCGCCCCTGGGGTGATTTTCTCACGAAAACGATATAGAAATAAAAGATTTATTATTATTGTTAGTTGTGGATTGTAGGGGGTGATGATATAGAAAGGGATCGGTAGTAGGAGTCAAAATAAGGAAATATGGTTAGCAAAGGTGACTTACAGAGTGATATTATTTTGTTAACAAACCACATTTTTGAATTAATATTTTGTTTATTTAAGTCTGTAAGGCGAACATTTTAAAATTGGTAGTATTATAAGACTATTTAAACAGTTTTTTTTTTCTCTATTAAAGTTAAGGCCTGCTTCTAATACGTGCTTGGTAAACTCGGAATAGTTATTATTTCGTAAACAAAGTTCATGTACGTACCTACATGCTGTGTGTCACATTCATTACTATTTCTGTTTTTGCATTTGTTAATACATGGTGGAATTCTACTGTAATATTAAATAAAATACAATTTTTAACTTTATTCAGATTTTATTTTTGACCGTGACCGGTTTCAGCCTGTAACGGGTGTCTCCAGTTGGGTAAAATTAATGCTTAAACTATTGGTTTATGTATGGTTTTTGGTGTCAGGGGTAACAAACCATGATTTTTCTTAGATTATATTTTTCAGAATTGTTGTAGCATAGTTTTACAAAACTTGACTTATTTGGTAGTTTTAAATTTATTCATAATATTACTATATAAATCAATCTAGTTTAAAAAATCATCTTTAAAATGGGTTACAGTCGTTTTTTTTTGTAAAGATGATTTTATATTGTTCATATAATCAAAGGTTGGTGAATACTGATTGATAAAGAGTTTATTCTAGTATTTTCCCATGTTAACTGTAATATGAAGATTAAGATGAAGGTTAAGAACAGGATTTTCAGTAATTGGGTTACTACCAGCATTATAATATATTTACAATAGTTTAAAACAAAATTGCGTTTCTGGGAAATAATTATGAGCTTTTATTGTTAGGATTAAAATATAAGATAATTTAAAGATAAGTCGCTGTAAAAAGATTCTATACATTTAGAGGTTATTATTTCCACTGAATTTATTTTTTGTTTGTGTGAGTTAATAAATCAGGTTCATATAAATTATTTGGGGCTATTGGTTTTACAATGTTAAAATTAATATAATAATTTTCGTTGCTTAAAGGGATATTAATTGCTAGATTTATTAATGAAATACAAAAAAAAACATAAATATTACTTTGTAAACACCACTTTTTTAATATACAGATATAAACATGTTTCAAAAGCGTAGCTTTCCTCATCAAGACATGCAGAATACAAAGTAATTTTTAATTCATTTATTTATAATGACGCCACAAAATGAATACCAATCTTTTAAAGAAATAATTATTCAATTCAAAATTACTTGTAATCACCACTTTATTAATATAAACATATCAACATGTTTCGAAGGCGATGCTTTCTTCATCAGGAATATACAGAATACAAAAAAATAATTATGTCAAGTATACATAAATGATAAACATAAAACACTATAATGAATAGACAAATTAAAAATTAATTAAAGTAGGTAAGTAATTAATCAAAATTGTTAACAAAAAAATATTATGACACATAGAATAACAAATTTATACTAAAAATTAAAAAAAAAAAATTCTTATTAACATGAAAATAAATACAAGGGGTAGCTATTTAAGAAAAATCGATTATTAAGTATATTTAATTGACTATTAACGCTTTTTCTGATTTCTAAAATATTAATTTGTCTAATTGTAAACCTATTGTATTTTTATGAAAAAAATTAAAACCCTTATTTATATCAAAAGAATGATTGGTTTCTAGAATATGATTTGTATTTATATCAAAAAAATGATTGGTTTCCAGAATATGATTTGTATTTATATCAAAAGAATGATTGGTTTCCAGAATATGATTTGTATTTATATCAAAAGAATGATTGGTTTCCAGAATATGATTTGTATTTATATCAAAAGAATGATTGGTTTCCAGAATATGATTTGTATTTATATCAAAAGAATGATTGGTTTCCAGAATATGATTTGTATTTATGTCAAAAGAATGATTGGTTTCCAGAATATGATTTGTATTTATATCAAAAGAATGATTGGTTTCCAGAATATGATTTGGAAATTCAAAATAATTGCCATTATTATTTACTAAAATTTGGCAATGCTTTTAACAGCAGCGAACTCCGCAGCAAAGCTCCTGGGCATTAACAGGGGGAAACACCATATTAATTAGCCGCTTCCCGTCTAATACATCTTCCCGGAGACAGACGGAACTGTCGCTTTTTAAGAAAAAACTGGCTAATTTAGCGGTTTCTGGCAATAAGGGGGCGCGGGCGGTCCTCTGTCGCGGCCTCTTGTTAATGGTCACGGTGACATTTCTGTCCGAGGTTAATTTAGGTCCGACTTGTTATGAAAATATTCATTAGGCAGACAGAAAGACAGACAGTAGTGCTGCCTAATATTTGGGTTAAATTAACAAGCCGCCTTTGACGCCGTATAGATAATATAGATTGTTTCAGCGGAAAGTATATTTAAACATTTTTTACGTAACACGCAATAGTAAAAAAAAAACAGAGTATTTTTTATTTAAATTATTTTATGGATTATTTCATAATCCTTTATCTATCTAGGACTTACAAAAGTATCCTAGGAATTGTATAATACTTTTCATACTTTCTATCTAACTAGTACTGCGGCGCTTTGGCCTTGTTGCTGTTACCATCCCATGGTTTGATTTACTTGACTGAATTTATATTACATTATTTGCGCTCTTTGGGAAAAGATCTTAACTGGATTAAAACCCCCAACCAAGGAAATTTGGTTATAAACAATTTACTAAAGTTACTTTTTCACATACTGAATAAAATATATTTAATATGTTATTTACTATTCGCTGCATCCTCTTCGGGCTGCATCCCTGAGTTTCGTCGTCGGCTCATAAATCTGAGTGATAAAATTACGATAAAGGACCTTTAGAACTGACCGAATGATCAAAACCTACTAAAAAACTAAGAAATTGGTAACCATGACGGCGATCTAGTGTTTCAAGGTGCCAGTTTCCCGCCTGGCGCCACAGGTTCAATACTCATTTTATGTACAAACAACGTGAAAACAATGCTTACAATGATGGTACTAATAGCAAATCAAATTATATCAGTATATTCATCCAGGAATATTAAGTCTTCCTTTAATTTTTTTTAATAATTTTAAGTAATTCGTTTTAAATAAAAAAATAAATAAAAATGTTATTTAAATTAATAAGAATTACTTTGTTTAAACTACTGTTTTTAATATATAAATATTCACATGTTTCAGATGCAAAGTTTCTCTCATCAGGACAAAAATAATGATAAATAATAAGAAAATATAATAAATTAGAAACATAAACAAAAATTAACAATAAGTGATAAAAATGGGTACATAAATATTATAAAACATGAAATAATAAATTTATATTAGAAACTTAAATAAGATTTTTATTTTAATATTAATAAAAATAAATTCAAGGAAATATCAAGTCATGTAAAAACAAAATAATAGTATTTATTATAATTAAAATTTGTATTAATAATATTATATGCATACCATAGTAATTAATGCGAAAATAAATTTAACACAAGAAAAGATGGATTTGTTTCCAAAATATGATGGGGAAAATTCTGAATAATTATTATTACTTGAACACCTTAGGAGCTCCTTAACTCTAGTATTAAAATTACAAATCTTTTCTGTATAAAAAAAGTTACAATCGTTACAAATTAATTTATAGACCCCCGATTTAATTAAAGTATCGTTCATATCATTGTTATTTAAACTGTATTTATAAATGAATTAATAAAAATACGTATTTTCTATTCACCACTTTATTAATACACACATATATCTATTAATATAAATATCACACATATCTATTATTAATATCAATAATAAAATAATTTCTTTAATTTCTAACATTAATTTGTTATTCAATGTTTTATAATATTTTTCATTAACATTTTTGATAAATTACTTACCAACTATAAAAATTATAAAATGAATTTTATTTTATTTATTATTAGTATAAAAAGCTGGTCGTATAGTATGTGAGATATTTTTTTATTATTAAAAAATGAAACTTTTCTCCACTGTTTGCTAATATCAATTATTTGTGGATGGACATAATATTTAATAAACTTTTGCTTTAACTTTTTGTTTCATATATTATCTATTAATTTAGTATTATAACTGTTATTGATTGCAATCTGTTTAATTATGTAAAATTATTGTTTTGATAGAGGAACACTAACTATTCTACTAAGCATAGGATGAAAAGCTGATAATTCTTGATAAACAAAGTAATTCTTATTAATTTATTAATTATGACGAAATGATTACGCATCTTTTGTAGGAAATCAGTATTTTTTTTAAAACACTATTTTAATAAATACATAATCTACGTGTTTAGAAAACAATGGTTCCTTCATCAGGATACAGTGTATAGGTTTAAACAAAATATTAAAAATAACTCATCAGCCATTGGTAATTACCATTTCCCTACCACAATAATATTGTCGTCCCTCATAGTGTGATTACGAGGGAACATGACCCGACTGTTAATCCACGGACAGATTGATGGAAGTTATTTAATATGGATTAGAAACATACGTCAATGATATGCGTGCAGTTTTCTGCGGTCGGGTGGAGATTGCTATGATGATAGTCAAAATCCGATGGAAAAGGGAACGCGCAAAAATGCTAATTTTTGCTTGCTTCTTCTCAAAAATGGCATAGATCACAATATTAAAAAAAAAATCTTTTCAACTAGAAATCAGTCCGTAAAATACTTCAGTATCTGTCCGGTGGAAAACCATAATTAAAAATCGCAGGTTTGCATTAAATGGCTTTAGCCGTATTGGGTTAATAAATCTGAATAGCCAATTAATTTTTGTAAATCAAATTTAATAATATTTATATTAAGTATTTTTAATTTTTATTATTGCGACAGCTGTTTCGGCGTTCAAGGCCATTTTTAGACTGCTTAAATGGAACTTAATGGAGTTCTACCAATTAAACACAAATTGATAAGATACCAAATGACGCTGGCATATTCAAGATGATCGCGAACTAGTGCGAAATAAAGAGTTTTTGGGGTATTTATATTTTTTAAGTCACACACTCTTCTTATTTCCTTCCACCTTAACTTCCTGCAGATTCACTACATTCCCACAATCCCCCACAAACCCGCTGGGCCGGAAATTAACTCTTGTGAAGTAATCATGTGATGAAGGGATATTTAAAATACCTTGAAATGTTTTAAGTAGGTCAGGATAAAACAAAGAGTTGCTTGTAGGTATTAGTATACACTGACATATCACGTGACGTAATAAACATGGACATAAACAAACGCTGTAATTCCATGCAAGGTATTGCAGGAAATGCATTGTATGTTTTTTACTTTCACGGAATACATTCAAACCTGGGGCGAAAGAACTAAAGACCGTGTTATACAATTTTAGTTTCATTGTTGGAAATCGGGGAATTTATTGATATTAAATTTGGTACGTATACATGTATGTTACGGACGTCACTAGACGATGTTTGTGTTGTGTATATATATATATATATGCATAAGGGTGTGTGTATGTGTTTGTACATATGTGGATATGTGCGTATGTGTTTGCGTATGTATCTATGTGTGCACCTATGTGTATATATGTGCATGCTTGCACATATATACAAAAAAAAAATTATGTATATTTTTATGATCTACTCTTTCCGCATGCTTTTTTTTTCTTTCTATCTTCTACTTTCTTTTATAATTTTTCCAATCGCCAGTATGTTAATATACTAAATCCATATGTTGACACTAGACTTCATACAAAGTAACTATACTTCATTGGTCACCATGAAACAGGCAGCCGCCTAGTATGGTGATCCAATGTATCTACCCCATGTAAATGTCTCCATTAAATATCCTGTATTTTATAAACAAACAAATAAAATAAAAAAATAATAATATTATACCAGTCATAGATAGAACAGAAAAAAACACAATGGAAACAAGTGTTATTTCATAATAATAATTAATTAACAATATAATATTAAGTAAAATCATATCGTTAGCTACGGATACGAATGTGCCTGTTTAATATTGAAACAGCTTGAAATGGGATTTCTGTTTCCCGTTTTCTTTTCTTATTTCCTGCCTCTCCTTTCAATAAATTCCATTCCTCGGAGGACCTACCGACCAGAAAGATTCACCGAGAAGAAAGAAGGGAATAATACTTTTCATCGCTTCTGGATTATTGACAAATAATTCACATTCGCATTTTCGTCGCTATTCAGAGCAGATCGGTTCCTTGTCTTCGTTAACGAAATCTCATGTTTGTTTCAATCCTTAATACGAGTATTTCGTCGCATCTCAATACAAGTGTCTATTTTGTTAAAACCCCACAAAACAATCCAACAAGTAAAAATAGTGACAGAGTGCCACCAGCCGGTGGAGCCCATCTTGAATTTCAGGGTAGGAATTCCTTTGTTCCATTTCTGAAAATACTAACTCCACACGATCAAGTAACTCACCTGTAATTAATTTACAGTCCACTTGGACCGTTTGAGCGTCCGCAGTGCCAGTATTTACTATGTTATTTACAAACTTCTAATTCATAAACTTTCCGAGGTACAGATGTCGGCTCCCTGAAATATCTCCGTTGTGGTAGATTTGTTATGGTTCTTATGCACCAGAGGCTGGCAGAAGCCTTGTTGGGTAAAACTGATGAAATGCGTTTACATGAAAGACTTTCTGATGACCAAAACAGAACTGCCGGCTTCGGATGTAGAAAAAATAAAGACATTTGGGTATTTGAAGACGAGAGATGCAAAGATGAAGAATAGTAAGTAGAAGAAGGGGAAAGAGAAGAAAAAGAAAACTAAGAAGAAATGATTTTAGTATAAAGTGTTTCTCAAAATAATCGACTCAATTTCGTACTGCCATATTTTCTGAAATATACGTTGAATGTGAACAGCAATTAAAAGCATAGTTTCAAAATTTTCGAATTTCACCGCTAGTTTCACGCATAGTTGCACAAACGACCGCTAGATTGCTCTCGCCGCCACGCAGTCATTTTGCGTCAGTTGTTATATACAGTTGTCAGTTGGCTACTATAGAGTACAAGGTTTTCTTTGTTCGTGAATTCTGTGAACTAGAGTCGAAAATTGTAGTGCAGCATACTTTTCGTGTCCATTTTTACATTGACCCTCCAACTAGAAAGAGCATTTGCCGTTGGTATCAGCATTTCGAGCAAACTGGATGTCTCTCTAAAGGAAAAAGCTCGGGCCGACCGCGTGTATCAGAGGAGAACGTGTCCCGTATGAGCTAAAAAAATCCTCACAATTTGCATCCTCCACAAATAAACAATCACCAGACCTACTCCCCACATCTATTATCCAAGTGAGAACAACATACCTTCTGATGCGAAAAATAAAATATTATATTAAGGACATTGCATGCCCTGGCTTATCCCGAGGCCAATTATATTTATTGCATGAATAATTGCACTGTTACGGTACGGCACATGCATAAATCATGCAGACATGTATTTTATATGAATGTAAATCAGAGGCTTTTGTTACACTCTTCATGCAGTTTTTTGGAGTGAGTTATGCTGAGAATTTTATTAATTCCGTTTTTGATACTTGCAATTCGTGGTCAATGAAATCGTTTTACGAAATCATTGTTTAGTTTATATTTTATTTTGGTTTGCGTCAACTTTTTATAAATATCTTTTTTACGAATTGAAAAGGCAGTTTTTTTTCTGAAATTTCACGTGCACTTCTTGTTTGTTAAGTAATTAATAAGGCGGTTGTTTTAAAATGTTATTTACTGTCGGTAAAATTATTTTTACTAATTCTAATTCTTTCTGCTTTTATCATTATATGCGTAAAATGTTGCTAGTGCAGATTGGTGGAGTAAAATAATTATCAGCAGAGCATTGACCTCACAACGCGTGTGTGGGAACCCGATGCTTTGAACACACGGCTAGTAACCGATTTGCACCGTTTAGTAAGGATGCATAAGAGGTTTATCATATAGTCAATTTATAGCTTCGGTGAAAGACCAGCAATTCAGAATTGAATGATTGCCTGAACTGGCTTTGGTCATGTTTGGTGACAAGGTCTGAATATCTAAATTTTTTGCTGTGTGGAGGCTCTTTTGGAGGATAGGCAAGAGTGAACCGGGGTCTTAAAGAGACCCATATTGCAGAAGGGATGGAACAAAGATGCCGGCTGTGCGACTGGTGAGCACTCTTGTGTTACGAGTCGTACAAGCGACCCCTTCTCATGATACAAGTGTCAACCATTTACAAAAATTGGACCCGCGTTTGGTGTATTTTCCGACTGTACACCTGTGCCGAAGGAATCAATGACACTAGTTCTTCAGATCATCTTCCATCAAATATCGGTAGAATAAGGACAGCATTCCCACCTGACGTCTGTGCTCCAAAAATTGGAATACGTTTTTTAGGATAGGGGAACACTCAAACGGACCGTCCGTTTCTGCACATAGACAATGGTATTTCAAATATTTTGGGTCTCCCGACCGGAGGTGGCTGCCAAATTCTACAGTGGGGCGCACTTGTGATTTGTACAGGGTCAGCAGTTGTGTACTATTAAATTATCTGCGAGCCCTGTATAGTATGCCGAGCTTCTGAGAGGCTAATTTTATTCTGTCTTCGATGGAGGAGTCCCCAGTCCCCATACCTGAGCTGGTCACTTAAGGTTACACTAAGCATATCAATGAAATACTTGTTGGGAAGATTACTTCAGTTAAAGGAGACTAAATTGTCATTTTAATCCTGTTCCGACGTAATCATACATGATTGGATCATTTAAACCGTCCATTCTCTGCTTCAAAGCCCACCGAGGTGTTAAGTATTTTTTCCCCTTCCCCACCTTCTGTCCATCCCCATTTCTTCCAGCCTTTTAACATGCTTAAAACATACTTACATCATACTTACAACATACTTACAACATATTTGCAACATGCTTACAACATACGTACAACATACTTACAACATACTTACAACATACTTACAACATACTTAAAACATACTCACAACATACTTACAACATACATCTAACATACTTCCAACATACTTACAACATACTTGAAACATACATCAATTGGGATGCTGCACTTCCACTGGTTCCAGTCAGTCGTGACTCTCGTACGTTACAAACCAGTTACTTTCGTGTACGAACTTTTCGATTTGAGAGGTCGTCTCTCAATGAGCAAATCTACTAGAATATTTTAGAAAAGTGAAAACTCTGGAGCCAGGAATGTAATTTTTATTAGTGTTTTTTTCATTTCTTTATTTGAGAAAACATCATGTCAATTTTCGCTTTTTGTGTATTGAATCCGTTACCTATGGAGTGATTAATACCTGATTACTAATAACAACCGCTTTACCGACTAAGCTAATGAGACCAGTTCAATAAGTTATTAAAAATAAATTGAAAATTCTTTCTAGACTTATAGAAAAGTCAATAGAAGCTTCATATAAATAAAAAAAAATCGGATAGAGATTTAAAATGGAGTATTATATTAAGTCTTTAATTTGAGGTATGATATCGATGAAGACGGCGTAAATTAAACTGGTCTCATTTACTCAGTCGGTATAGCGGTTGTCCCGGTAAGACAGAGGTCCTGGGTTCGAGTCCCAAATGCGACTGATTCCTTTTTATTTTCTGTGATCTTTTTCAGTTTCGTGTTTCATTTAGGAAATGATAATATTATCTTCTTCGATGATTAAATATTACAATGAGGTTTATAAATTTCAAGAAGTTATTAAAAATAAATTATATATAAGAATATGTTAACGATTTTGCTATCCAGAATTAAAAAAAAAACTGCACGATGTTGCACTATATCTAGCTTTAATTATTGTTTATAATTTCTTCAAACGATTGGTATTCACTTTTTGGGCAGTCATTGTTTATTAATTAATTTAAAAAATATGATAATCATTGAAGAAGATAATATTAACACATCCCAAATGAACCACGAAACCGAAAAAACAACAGAAATTAAAAAGATTAAGTCGCATCTGGGACTCGAAACCGGGGTAACCGCTTAACCAACTATCCTAATGAGACCAGTTCAATTTACGCCATTTGCACCGATCATAAGGACAGCAGCCAATATGGGATTTATAAATCCTCTTGAACAGTATGATATTATGTATCCCATATTATTAAATTGCTGGTCTCATTGAGTTGGTTAAGCGGTTTTCCGGATAGGTAGAGGTCCTGGGTTCGAGTCCCAGATGCGACTGAAATCTTTTTAATTTCTGTTGTTTTTTCGGTTTCGTGGTTCATTTGGGATGTGTTAATATTATCTCCTTCAATGATTAAAATATTACAATGAGGTTTACAAACTTCAATAAGTTATAAAAAATAAATTTGAAAATAATATGATTTGTTTACACCACTTTATAAATATAGATAAATATTTACATGTTTCGACAGCAATTATTATTTTTGTTATGTATTTTGCTGTCGAAACATGTAGATTATTTTTTTATTGGCTAGTTGGTCGTGCGGTCCAAAGCGTCAAGCACCCATCCAGGCACCGCAGGTTTAATCCTCTAAGGTCCCACATTAATGCATAGGCAACATGTTATGCCATCACGATGGTAGTTGGAGAAATTTTAATATTGTTAGGTTATTCGTGACCTGGGAAGTTCATCTAAAGAGTATTGAAAATCTTTGGGACAGCTCGAAAGCCTTGCACAGAAGATTTTATAGATTAATTATATTGTACTAATATTCCGTCAGCGTTTAAAAAAAATACTGTATATTCTCCTAGGACAGTCAGACTCGATGGGTGGGAATAAAAATGCCCAAGAAATGTGAAAACAAATTATGAAAATGTGAAAAAAAAGCCTTTTCGTTTAGCACCAGTACAATCTTTAAGGTATTATTGAATAAAAGTGTAGTACGAAATAGATGCAGAAGTATGTATTTTTTAACAAATATCAGAACAATCTTAATACGACAAAACCGTTGTAAGAAAAATTCACAAAATGAAATTTATCTGGATAAAGATTTGATTGAAATAAAAGGTTTTATGTAATTTTGAAGAAATTAAAACAGTCGCATGAATCATTTGAGTTGGGTGGAACGATTAATAAATTCCATATCAAAACAAGTTGAGGTGTAACCTTTATCACGCCGGGCCCAATGTCGTAAGAAATTACATTGTTGGCAAACAAATGAACATGCCGTCTTCATTGATAAAGCATCCTTCTCCATTTCCGAGTGCACCATTATTTCCGCCATTATTATGATGTGCATTATCACCATGATGAGGGTCTTGACCAAGATTTCCATTAAGTTCATGGTGACCATGCTGTCCGTGTTGACCCTGATGTCCGTATTGACCCTGATGTCCGTGTTGACTCTGATGTCCGTGTTGACCATGATTTCCGTGTTGACTATGGTGTCCGTGCTGACCATTTTGTACGTGTTGACCATGATGTCCCGGTTGACCGTGGTGTCCTTGCTGACCATTTTGTCCATGTTGACCATGATGTCCGTGTTGACCATGATGTCCGGGTTGACCATGATGTCCATTAGGTTGATGTTGACCTAGATGTCCATTAAGTTCTTGTTGACCTAGTTGTCCATTAAGTCCATTTTGACCAAGATGTCCGTGATGTTCATTATGTCCATTAGAACCATGATTTCCATTAATGCCTTCGTGATCAATTTGGTGTCCACCTTCGCTTAGACATTCGATTTGATTCATGGAATTTCCTCCTCCATTACGATGATGAGTTGGTGTATACCCTGTTTAGGAAATCGAATTGTCAGGTTAGTGCCATATAAATAAATACTAGTCATGTTGATAAAAGTTGTAAATCTGATATTGAAACTAATTAATTGTGAAATAATATGTCTATATTTTTAAACTGTATCCATTTGAATGAATTACATGAATTTCTTACAGCCATTTGCAGCGGAGATTGCCACGAGCGCCGCGAGGCAAAAGAAGAAAGTAATCTAAGAAAATAAAACATAAAAACAATCAGGATTTTTGTTTGAACTATGAAATAATATAAACATGCGATTAGTCCATGACGTCTTGGCTATTTTGGATAAGACTGTTTCGTATACAGAAATTAGCAAAGTTCTATGGTAATAAAATGAATGTAATTATTTATTTTATTGTATTGTACAGGGGCTTGTATAAATTTTGTTATAATATTTAAATTATAATAGTGACACAGGTGTAAAACATATTGTAGTAGGTACATCGATGGAATAGATCGTTTTCACAAAACACAACTAAATATTTTATATGTCTCTCAAATAAGTTCAGCAATAACATTGTCTATATATAATTCTAAATAATTTGCAACGAAGGGGAATATACAAAACACGCATACGCGTATCTTATTAATGATTGTTGAGGATGTATGCTAGTATAGCCTTCGTATATTTGTATTCCGTGCAAATGAACATATCTACTAATTACTACCTTCTGCGGGAAGTCTAGGTATAAGCGAGTTGTTTTTAGAATTTAGTAGAATTTTTGATCGAGTAGTTCTAGTTGGAATATTAAAGTTAAATATACTAAGTAAATCAGATATTAAATAAATAAAAAAATATAAAATCAAATACACATAACTAATATATATATATATAAAGTTGGTAAAAAAAAAACAATTGTTTATATTTGGATTGTTTCCTAAAACAACTTTCAAATTCGATTCAAATTGTGAATTTGTTTAATGTTAGGAACAGAATTTCAAAGACATAGCTAGCAGATTGGTGTAGGAAAGAAAAATGTAATTCAACTTAATTAAATGTCTACATTATATTACCTACCTATACATAATAACAAAGTTATACTTAAATGGGAATAGGCAGGCCAGGTTGTAGAATAGAAGAGAAAATACCATAATGAGACCACAGCAGAGCTGGAGGGAGAGAAGTTTACGGATTTGGAGAACTTAAATGTCAGGCCTTATTCCAAAATAGAAAACTGAATTATATAAAGAGGACTTTATACAGGGATTTGTACAACCAATAGTCAAAACTACAACATTCCTGTGAATCAAAGCTAATATAGGAAACGACAAAGAGGAAGGCTTTGACGATGTCTGGTATCGCGGTATGTCAATCAGGCAGATCTTATAGCCCGTTTTTTATAGATATTAGGTTAACTAGATAAAAATCTCAGTGAAATAATATGTTTACTTAGGTGTCATTATCGATTGTTTTTTTCAAGTGGGATTTAAATATAAATGAGGTTTGTGTACGACTAAGATCAATTGTTACTAGATTATTGAAATTAAAATTCTGTGTTCCAATCTGCACACTTCCAGTAATTTATTTATCATTAGCTATATCTGTTATTCGTTATGGAATTACAGCCTAGGGATTTTCCTGTAATTCAAATATCAATCATGCTCAATCAGTGGAAAATTCTTTCAGTAGGAGCAATTCTGTGGTACGAAATTATATTTCACTACATTAATAACCCTATGTGAGTATATTATACAAATAGACTAGAACACACTTACAATACTCGTCTCAATTTTAATGAAGGATTGTGGGTTCCTAAGCATACGAACAAATATGAACAAAGAACGTTAGATTACATAATTTCAAGCAGTTTAAAATGTTACCTACTGAATTAAAAAAATGTATTAAAATAAAACAGTTAATAAATATATTGAAGACTAGGAGGCTAGCTGAAATAAAATATTTGTATGAGATAATAAGGAAATCTTATTTCACGTACGATTTATTGTTGGTATTTATGTTTTTATTCTTTTAATAGGTATAAGTATAAATATTTTTGAGTAAGATTATTGTGAAATATTTATGTTTTAAAGATTTTAGTTTGCTACATATGTTTTTATTTTATATAGATCTTAACTGAAAATTTAATTTGTTATAAGATTTTCAATGACAAGCCCCTGTAAGTTAAAATACTAAAAAGTTGTTTATCGGGACTTTTTGTTTTTATACTTGGTAAAATTTAATTTAAAAAAAATAAGTGAATGGATGTGGTCGATATGCTGTTTGGTGAGTTAGAATCTTATGGCAGGGATTAATATATTCTTACTGAAGTTTTTCTTTGATTGTAAAATAAATTTCAGGAGATCTTTAACCCCGGAGTGGAAGCGAAGAGTAAAATTTATTCCGTTCAATTTTTCACTAAAGTGAATTATTATCTATTTTGAGTGATTGCAATAATTATTTCCCTGAATGAAAAAGATTAATCAAAGATAGAAGAAAAACACCTAATTTAAAAAGGTAGTCAAATATATATCTAGCTTCCATGAACGGGCTAAGGAAGAACGTTTCCAGTCTAGGGTGAAAATATCTTCGAAAAATTGATGAAATTTAGAATTTTATTTGTGCGATAACACTGAGAATTATTTAAATCTGAACACTTACGAATGGTTGCATGTTGATTGATGAAGTTTGCTGTATGATTGACAAAACCACACTATTGATTTGGTTATCTTTGTGTTTTCTTTTATAGTTTCATTTTGTTTAGTAAAGATAATTATAATTCTTATCACGTGTCCATGACAGAAGCAATGTCATGGCTATTGAAATTGTGATTGAGATAAATTTATTACAAACTTGAGATTAAAACACCTGAAGCCGTGAAGTGCGCACTGTGCAAAAAGGAATGGGGGAATCAGGACGGCTTCGTCTCTTTCGCAAAGGCAGAATCCTTGAAAGGGAGTATGCGTGTATTTTATAGAACGTAGTTTTTTTTCGTGATTTTGTTTATTTTATTTCCACCGAAGGGCCGAAGCAAAATTTGAGATGTTAACTTTTTTTTTGGATGAAATTATTTTACGTGATCTGCTGTTTTTGGAGAAATTTGTAGTCGACAATGTTGTTTCCTAAATAAAGTTGATGAAACTATTTGTAAAGTATTCCTGTATAAGTTTGTGTTTGTGTATTATCCTTTTATTAAAATGAAATCAGTAGCTCATTGTATTTTGTAACTACACATCACCATAAAAATATCCAAGAGGGTCGAAATTACCATAGTCTCCTTCATCAGTGCCTTCCAATGATATACTTGATGTAACTTTAAGTGACCTGTTCAGGCACGCGGGCAAGCCTCTCAATAGTTGGACGTTTTGTATAGGGCCCATAGATACTTTAATAGTATACAACTGCTAACCCTGTACAAGTCGCAAGTGCGCACCACTGTAGAGTTTGGTAGCCACCCTCAGTCTGGAGCCCCAAAATAACTGAAAAAACCCTTGACTGTGCGCAAAAATGGGCGAACCGTTTGATAGACTCCCCTATCTTTACAAACGGATTGGAATCTATAGAGCACAAGCATCAGGTGGGAATGCTGCCCTTGTTCTATATGTTAAATCAGTTGACCTCACCGGCAAGGATAAATGATTTTTTTGTAATTTTTGAAGGTATATTTTTGTTTTTTATTTTTTATTTTGATGTATTCTTTTTTAAATGTACAATTTTATTTTTATTTTAAGTGAAATACATTCTTAATGTTAACTTAATGTTATTCCAAATGTTATTTGAAACGAATGTGGTAATAACTTTTTAAATATAGAAAAAAAAAAAAAAAAAAAAATTCAAATATTTCTCTAAGGTCAGATAGGGATAAGATGGGACTAAACTAAAAGCAATCACTGAAAAATACCCGTCCGTTTTAAATAATATGAAATATTCATACACAGCGGACAAAACAATTAATTTAACGTCGATTGTACAACACGATAACAATCCTGGCGTGAAATTTAATCACATATTCGTGATATCAACAAAATCATCTATTTTCATTTCACCCCTGTTAAATATAATGTTCCAACATTCGCCGTGATGATGGACACTGTAACGCTGTCCGAAACGTTGGATAAAGGAGGAGGAAGCCCGACTTGGCATAATATCGGGAAAACTTTTCAATAAAAAGAATATGTATACGAAGTTCAACAACCATATCATTGGCTTTAGTCACGGGACTAGGCAAATTTGTATTGTGTTTTTTACTACCACACAGCTGATAAGAACTTAATAAACAAACAAAATCGTATAAAGCAAAAAGATTATCGAATCATTTGCCTGATTTTTGTCAATCGTGCAATAACCATCATCAATCAACATGAAAATTTGTGTGAACAAAAGTTTTTAATATTTAAAAAATTTTCTTTTTAAAATTTTTTTCTTTGTTTTTAAATTTTTTCTAATGTAAAATATGCAAAATAAGTTCATTCGCTTAGAGAGAAAGAAAAATGAACAATTTTATCTTGGATATTTTACTGCGTATTTTTTTAACGCATTTTTAAAATATTTTTTTATACTTAATCATATATATATTTGAATACATGTATGTAAATCGCACATAGACAAGGCCAGCGCGTAGGTATTGTTATGAAGCAAGTCCCCACCACTGAATTCGACAAACTACCCCGGAATTATTTAAAAACAAGGTTGACAAACTATTTATCCGAAAACAAGCACTCATTTTCTTATGTTTGGCTAATAGGGCCTAAACGAAGGGTAGACCCTCGTTTGGGGGAAGAGCACTACAAGGCATTAGCCGCGCCGGCTTGGTCCGGGAGAAAAAGGGCAGCGGTCGAGCCTTCATCACGAGAAGTTTGCCCAACAACCGGTATCGTTCCAAATCTTACATATTTATTTCCCTTCCTTTTTGCTAAAACAGAAATCATCTAAAATCAGTCAATATTTTCATTCTACCCTTAAATATCTAAAGGCGTCCACCAAAAGGTTAAAACTTTTCCTAGAGCATTAGAATCAAGCTATCCCAAATATATGCAAGGTATTATTTATAGCAAAAGAGAATTGTTTTTATTTGAATTCCCTATTCCTACATCAAATTATATGTATGTGTTTTTATTTATATCCACTAGAAGCGGTGATTTCTCAAATTGTCCAAAAACGAACTGAGAACACGATTTATATATATATATGTGCATCTGTATATACATCTATATACCCTGAGAAAGAGTTAGTCGGGAATATTCTATATAGTAGATCTATTGGTAAACTTTACTAAGATTACAATTCAAATATCCTCACGAACCGCATCGAGAGATTCCGCTATGTAACAGTATATTTGTTAGTGGAAGTAAAGAAAAAGATCTTTTAAATTTTATTTTTGTTTATATATTTACTCACATACATTCATATTATATCTATATTCCTTATATCTTCACAAGTTTACAAATTAAGCGAGTTTTTACTCAAAAATTATAACTGTATAATACTAATAAGATTGTGAAAGAAAAACAGATAAAATGATATATAAAAACTTGATTTGTTTATTTTAATATTTTTTTTGTTATGAGAAAAAACCTTAATTGTATAAATACATGGATGTTGAAGATAAGTTAAATCAAAATTATGAGTTAAATAAGAAAAAAAAATATATATATACAATTAAAGCAGGAAAATGTTGTTATTTTTGGTTTTTAGCATGTGTTTAAAGACGATATGTTTGGACACTTACATTCTGTATTTAGTAAATAAAAATAATAATGTCTCTGTGCTACCCTAGTTTTACACAAAGGTACTTCAAGTATGTTATTTATTCTGTTACTAAAGCGATTTTAGTTTTTTTCTGGAAAATATATATTTTAGACACTGTAGACAATAATTTTTTCTTATGTCTAACAGTTCAGCCTCATGGAATAATTGTATGGAGGGGAAGGTACTTTCTTTATGTAACATTATTTTTAGTATTAATTTTTGAGATGTTTCAAGTGGTTTAAGGTAAGTATTATAAATTTACCCCTATCTGATTATTCCATACTGATGATTGCACCAGTGCATGGTATACCATTTTCATTATTTTCATATCAACTATGTTATTGAAACGTTTAAAAATGTAAGTTAAAAACGTAAATTAATAAATAATAATTTATTACAAGTTTTTTTACATGATATTTCCATTTGAGTTGGCTATCTATTATAATTCCTAAGTATTTAACTGTATTCCCTGAACACATTTCTGTAGAATTATTGCATATAACAGAGTTGCAAGAATCGTTGTGGAACCTTATATTTAAGTTGGTTAGAGGTGCCGTCCTTTTGGTATTATGTAAAGGAATTTAAATAGTTTTTTCGAAGATCAGAGTTAAAAGGTTTTGGTTGAGCCATTCTTTGACAACGGAGGTGCATTTATTGGGATTTCTGTAACTACGTTCCAGGATTTACCATGTACTGTGATTGCAGTATCATCAGCATATGAGAATAATTTTCCTGGAATGTTAATGTTACATAGATCATTAATTTGAACGAAAACTCTTGTTTAAGCACCAATTTTTGTTCATTGTAGGTGATCAAGTAGATAATTTTTTTTTATAAGGACCATAAGTTTTCTTATCTGTATATTATGATTAACGGTATCGAACGCCTTTAAGTCTAAGAAAATTGTTAGAATTTTCATATTCGAGTAAAGATTAGTATATATATTTTTTGTTAGATTAAATAAAGCATCATCTGTAGTAAGACCTGATCTAAAACCACATTGATTTGAGGTTTTGCATCAGGCTCTGGAAACTCTAGGATTTATATTTTTATTATTTTTTCTAATATCTTTGCAAGTTGAGATATCAGCGATATTGGTCTGTAATTGTCTAGTTTAGAGATTGATCCAGATTTATGTATTGGTAGAATATTTGAGAGTTTAAACGCATTTGGGAAAGTATTTTTTTCAAGGTAGGAATAAAATATATGTTGCAGAGGTAAGGATATATGTTGTTTAATAGATTTGATTATAGTGCAGCTCAATTGGCTGTACTTGTATTGAGATTATCGATGTATTTTAAATTGCGATTCAATTAGGTATTTAAATAGCTATGAAGCAGGGGTATTTTCAGTGTCAATGTCCATTTGAATAGGTGTGGATACATTGTTTCTAAAATACTTAAATGAAATCCTATTATTACCTATGAATTCAATTTTTACATATATTTATCATACATAGTAATTATTATAAATTGTTGGTCTTAAGGATTGTTATTTATTAAATGTATACACAAATACTGCATCAGAAAATGGTTTAATTAACTAACTAACTAACTAACTAACCATCACGCCGTTTCCCCGCAGGGGTAGGCAGAGAGGACGGACCGTCAAACAACTCGATCTTGGCATACACTTCTTGCTTCATTCACATTCATACAACGCCTCATACATTCTCTTCTGTTGTTCCGACTTCTGACATGGCCCGACTCGAGTATTTGATTCACTTGATCGTGACATGTCTTCCTCGGGCGTCCCCGGCCTCCTCTTCCATTCACATTCGCGTCATATATTCTCCTTACACTCCTTTCTTCGTTCATTCGCTCTGCATGCCCAAATCATCTAAGCGTCCCTTTCTTAATCTTGCTCACTACGCTTATATCAGCCTTGCATTCTTTACGAATCTCAACATTTTCACTCGATCATACATGGTTTTACCACACATTCGTCTCAGAGATCTCATTTCGACAGCATTCAGTCTACTTTCATCCTTCCTCTGCCAGTTCCATGCCTCACTGCCATACATCAAGGTTGGTATCAGCACTCCATTGTGGACTGCTAGCTTCGCTTCCTTGGACAACTTTTGTTTGCGCCAACCGCGTTCAGTCCTCCGTTAATGGAGTTTCCTGCATTCACCCTTCTTTCAATATCCCTATCAGTCTTTCCATCTCTCGTAATTAATTATTGAAGTCCTGTAAATTGTCTATTTTACACTTATTCTTGAGTTGCTTCTTCATTGCTGAGGATCGTCACCCCCACTCCAATTCTGCTGGAGTTCAAGACTTCTCCACTCTAGCGATCTTGCGCTGCGCTTGCGTGACTCATCGGTGACCTTCCCTGCTTCTCCTGCTTTCCACTTTGCAAGTGACCATGAGCATCTTGAAGTTAAAGTTCTCGATTTGGCGAGCAACATGTCCAAAGAAGCAGAGGATACGCTGTAAGCAGTCAGTTGATAGCCTACTTTGTATACCAAATTATTCCAGAATTGATATATTTGCGCGCCTGGCTGTACATGAAATCCTGAGCATTTTCCTACAGCACCATGTTTCTAAAATAGCCAATTCTGAATAGTAATATTTCGGTAGGGCAATACTGAAAGTATCTAGCACTCAATTATACACTTCAATATAAACTTCCTCCTTGAAGAAAAAGTAAGAATATTCGGTTCAGATATTTTATTGACTGATAATAATAAAAAAACGTCTTATCTTTAAAATCAACAACTCAATTCCGTTAACGAGTTCTGTGGTAATTTGCGTAAAATTATTGTTATGATTGTGAAAAAAAAATTTAAAAAAATTAAAAAACAGAAATGTTGCTATAAAATTTATAATTATCTGCCTTCAGAATAATAAAGTAACGAATGTTCACTGAGTAATCAAGTGTGAAATAGACCATTTACCAATACTTAATAATTTAACCATTATATTGTGAAGGCAGCAATAAACTTAAGGCATATTTGTTTCAAATGGTATGGAATTATGTTACAGCCTGGGGACTTTCCTGTAAAACGAATATCAATCATATTGTTAAATCTGTGCAAAATTAATTGGTTAAATTATCTGCCCATAAAATTTTACAGGAACAAAAGCATAATGTTTTTTCAACCAACTTTTATCAGTCTAAAAATTCTTTCAGTTAAAGCAATTCTGTGGTACAAAATTATATTTCAGCACATTAATAACCCTATATATAATACAAATGAACTAAAGGACACTTTCAATACTCGTCTCTATTTAATGAAGGACTTATTGTTCCTAATCATATATATAAATATGGACAAATAATGATTCCTAGCTGTTTAAATATGTTACCTGCTGAAATTAACAATTGCTTAAATTACAGGTGAAATATCGTAAAAAAACAGTAATTATTGAATGAAACACTAGTATATATTGATTAACTTGGCGGGTTTGCGATAAGCCGACGTAGCTCAACGGTAGAGCATCTGAACGGATATCAGAAGGGTGCAGGTTCGAGTCCTGTCAGCGACATTTATCTTTTCTCGGAAGGTTTTTTCAATTTGGATGAGTGTTTCAGGCTAATAATTATTGTTTATAAAAATAATTCTTACCCTTTGCGCTATGCACAAAAATCTTGTCTTAAAAACTTTAGTTTATCAATTAAAAAATATAATACTTTGACGGCCTCCATGGTCGAGGGGTAAGGCTCTCGACTACGAATCAGAAGATCGCGGGTTCAAATCCCGGCGTGCGCAAGTAAATTTTATTTAATTCATTTGTGCTGTTTCACAATTAATTCATTTAAAAATAAAATGCAGTATATTTGGGCACGTTCCAGAGAGGAAGATACTTTCAGTATCGCCCTGGTGAAATGCCACCATTCAGAATTGAAACATTGGTTGAAATGGCTTTTAGCCATGTTTGGTGACCAGATCTGAATAGCCAGGTATTTCCCCACCTTCCTCTTATACTTCTCCTTCCCCACCACGATACCTACAGCCTCATAACATTCCACAATTGGGGATGTAATAGTCTCATTGACTACAGACGTTTGGGAGCAGTTTGGACATGTAAAAAATCCTTTTATTTAAAACATGTTTTTTATTACTGTAAAAAGCTGGTTGGATATTGTTTGCCATATTTTTTATTACTAAAGTATGAATGTAACTTGTCTTGTCTTTTCCAACCTCAATTATTTGTGGATGTTTATCAAATAAGATTAAATAAACATTTTCTGAAACTTTTGTATAACATATTTTCCACTATTTTCGTATTATAGCCGTTGTTTATTTGAAAACTTTTTAATTACATAAAAAAAACTACTGTTAAAATCATTTTCGGATTTAGGCAAATAAACGTTTTATCGCTTCTGAAATATGTTGATATATATATATATATTAAATGGTGGTTTACATGAAACATTCCTTATTCTGTAATATCAAATTAAAAAATTTTAAATGAAAAGATTTACTTTGTATTCACCACTTTATTAACATCCACAGGAAAATATAATCATTTTTTGTTTATGTCTATTCTTACATTATTCTGTTTTATTTTTATCATTTGTTTAAACTTGACATTATTATTTTTGTTATTCTATATAAGATGAAGAAAGCATCGCTTTCGAAATATGCAAATACGAGTATCTGTGTATGTTAAAGTGGTGAATACAAAGCAAGTTTTTAAATTCATTCATTCCTTATTTATTTTTTGTTGATTTTACGTTATTTTTATAGTCAATGCATGAAATTAGATTAAACATTTATAATATTAGAAAAAAAAACAATAAAAAACCAATTTTATTTTTCATTTGTTAACTACATCATAAACTCTATTCCAGTGTTCAACAACACCATTTGCTTTAGTTCCATGACAAAAGCTAAGAATATTAATTTGTTATTGTCAATAATTTTAAGTAGATAATAATGCAATAAACTTTAGCAAACGGAATGCATAAAGATGATGAAATTATTATCATTGTTTTCGCCAATCGTACAACAACCCATTTCAAACGACATGTCGAGTTTCACGCACGTGCATCGGCGTGGGGGGATCGACGCTGCTAGCTCCTTTGAGCATGTCCCATTGAAATATCTGTTGAACGAACTCAACATACCTACATTGCGTCTGTGCATTAGAAATGGCAGTAGGTCTGTTAACAACGGATTGCCAATCAGATATCACACAGCAGAATCAACAGCTTTATCAAGTATTTGGGAGCTCCAGCCAGTTATTTAACCAGGGCGATACTGAAAGTATCTACCATTCTTATTAGCTACGGTAGATGAATTCTTTACGATAGCAGTTAACGGTCCGCGCAATGGTTGGAGATAAATAAATATGTTATAATATTTATTTTTATATACAATAGTTATTAGCCTGAAACACTCATCCAAATTGAAAAAACCTTCCGAAAAAAAATAAATGTCGCCGACAGGACTCGAACCTGCACCCTCATACTAATAAAGTTGGTTGTTTACAGGTGAAATATTAAAAACAGTAATTATTGAATGAAACACTAGTATATATTGATTAACTTGGCGGGTTTGCGATAAGCCGACGTAGCTCAACGGTAGAGCATCTGACCGGATATCAGAAGGGTGCAGGTTCGAGTCCTGTCGGCGACATTTATCTTTTCTCGGAAGGTTTTTTCAATTGGGATGAGTGTTTCAGGCTAATAATTATTGTTTATAAAAATAATTGTTACCCTTTGCGCTATTCACAAAAATCTTGTCTTAAAAACTTTAGTTTATCAATTAATAGTTACAATATTTATTTATTTATATAATATATATGTTCATGTTCATAATTTGTCTATTCTTACATTATTGTGTTCTACGTTTATCATTTTTCCATACTTGACATCATTATTTTTGAGTATTCTATATATTCCTGATGAGGAAATCATCGCTTTCGAAACATGTTGATATATGAATATTAATAAAGTGGTGAATACAAAGTAATTGTTAATTCATTTGTTAATATTATATTCAATGTTTTTTTATGTTTTTATTTAATGGCTTCCATCCATTGAGGGCGATCTTTGTTATGTTTTTTCAGTTCGATGTTAATAGTAAATATTGTTATTAAAATTAGTTACTTTTAAACAGAATATAATATTTGAGCAAATAAAATTGAAGCAGGTAAGTTACGGTGTAAATTTGTCTGTTTTTAATCCTCAAATTACTTAAATTTTAATGCCATTTTTATAAATACATTTTGCTAATAAAATGTTAATTTGGGGGGAGTTAAGACTTAGAAGGCAGGGAATACTGGTAGGGGGTTAATTTTTTAGTTTTACCAATTCATGCATTAAGTTTGGAAATTGGTCATTGATAGGATACTCAAAGAAATTATGGTCCAGAGTATCCTCTGACCCACAATCACAGTAAGGTAGCTGGCTATGATTAATTTGGAGAGATAATCAAGACCAGAAATGCGACCTAGTCTCATTCGAGTCATGGGGAAAAAATATTTTTTGACATGGAATTATTTATGAATCAGGGCTTGACAGGAATAAAAAGTGTTAATGAGTAGTGATGACCTTTTGTTAGAGAAGCTATCTACCATTCAGATGACCATTGAATTTAGTATTTACTTTTTAGAATAGGAAAATAGTCTCTAATTGGAACAGGAATATCATTTAAAAAAATTAAAACGATTTAATTATCATTGTTTTCCCGCGCAAACGAGAACAAGTGTTCACCCAATTTCGTTAACCTGAAATTTTCTACCTCTGTTTTTAAGAAATCATTTAGTTATTTTTTTCACACAAAGTGGCAGATAAGTCATCTGATCTAACAAAGGCTCAGTGATAATGTTCATTAAAACTTTGCTCCGTCCTCCCTCTGCCCCTATCCCTGTTTCTTCTGCTTCGGGGCGGCGATAAAATTAAAAACATGTTTTTTCACTTTCTTGACAGTTCTTTCTTTGTTTGTAGGAATGATTCCGAAAGAAATGGGATGTGTTACCAGAAAATCCCAACAGAGAATCCTTAGAAGTGCGATTCATAATACCTTAAAGTATAGTAGCAATATGCAGCCCGCTCACTGGGTAGAGAATATTATCTAGAAATTTATGCACTTCTAACCGTAGTCGACACAAGAATAGGGAGAAGTGTTCCCTGGCACTGTACACAAAAATTTTACAAAACGATATATATATATAATAGAATGTAGATTTCGCTAATAATAGACATTTTGGACATGAGCCAGTGAAATTGTTTATTTTGCTGTAGAAAAAATTTCGATATTTGAAAATGGTCAATGTAGACCAAGTAATTGAGCTACTTCGAGCACGCGCCAACAACGCATATCTTGTCCTCGATCTGCCCAAGTCAAGCAAATCTTCGACCTTTTTGTTCATATTGAATAATATTGCCAAAATCTGGATACAGATTGTTAACTCGTTAAATGAAAACACTACCGTTGTTAACACTTTAATTTTTTTTTGGTGATTAAAACAAATGTTCTAGCCAGGTTGGACCCTCTCTACAGTAAGTTATTAATAATAAGAAAAGTGTTTATTCTGGTATGTGGGGGAGATTAGTGCAGTCCCACACATTCCAGATAAAGTATTCATACATCGGTTTATAAAAATAAAATAAATGAATAAATAACATCTTTACTAAATGTTTAATCACTTTGTGGAGTCATATTTAGTAAATTAATAACTATTACTTTGTTTAAACCACTGTATTTAATACGTAACATCTGCATGTTTCACAAACAGCGTACCTATGTTTGAGGTATATTGTTTATCCTGACGAGGGAAGCTTTAGTTCTGGTGCATGAAGATATTTAAATATTAAATATGGTTGTTTAAGCAGAGTAATTGTTTTAAATTAAAAATGTCTTTGTTTTAAGCCACTTTATTTTTATAAACGAGTATATTTCTGCATTCGACCGGTTTCGGTTGGACTCAACCTTCTTCATGAATGTACACATATAAACTAAAATTAAAATACAGAGATATCATAATGGAGACAGAGAAAGTGAGGAAAAGAGATAGCACGATAGGGTAGAACAGGACAGAGCATCATAGAGGGGGGGGGGGGGATTCATAACTTGTGTAATACTTTTGTTCGAATTAGGAACTCCAGTGAAAAATATAATGGCTTTAAAAATATATATTCTTATCGATCAGCAAACTCCGATTCTGAGTGTATAACTCTCATTGTATATAATTATACGTAGAATTTATAAATCGTTATTTAAAAGTGATTAAAAATCTCATCAAAACACTTTATTATATTGGTACCATTGCATTCGGAAAATCTGACGTTACGTACGCATTCTGTTTTTGGATTAGTGTGAACATTTTTTATTTTCGTTTTCATTTGTATTTTTTAGTTTGGCAATTTTAACCTAATTTGTGTGACTTGACTTGAAGCTTTACGATTGTTGTTCGATATAAATAAAAAAAACTATTTTAATTAAAGGAATTAGAGTATTCCCGAGAAAGTAATTTTCAATACGGATATTATGATAATGTTAATGCTCAATATTATTATTATTCTTTGAGTGAAGTTTCTAAAAAGGTACATAATTTTATTACTTATGTTTAGTTATGGTTTTTGTAACAAATTAGCTACAATTAAATAGAAGAATCTAGCCGTTTGTTAAAAGTCCGCTAAAATTTTAAAAGGAAGATCCTAGAACTTTCTCGAACAAACGCAAGGATAGATTTCGGCATCTGACATGAACGGCGCCAGTTCCACCGTCATCCGTTGAGGGCTTGCGGCCCGAGCAACGGCGCTCGCCCGCCATTCCAAATCAGACAAGAGAAGCAAAAGGTGCGTACAGTGTGCTTTCGCACGTGGCCGCCCTGTATGATTTCTGGCGTCACTTTGCCTTGCATACATTAAGCGCATTGCAAACTCATTGTCTTGGCCTAAATCTAATTAGTAAAGTTAGTGACCAGTGCACTAACTTCCTGTGAGCCACAGGATGCTATCGGTGTGGGACTCAGCGTTCCTAGGCGTCACCTTTTGCGATGGAGCCGCGTGCTGACTGCGTTCGTTCGATCCAAGTAAGCTGTAAACCATGTGTTTTTGTATGTGCTGCAAAACCTCTATGTTTAAAGTAATTGTCCAATTGAAGACTCACCAGAGAGAGATAATTGAACCTCAGATAGGTTAGGTACTGCCCATTGTTATTGAACCCCGTATGCACTACGTGTAAATGTCTTCCGTGTAAAATAAACCCTGTCTAGAAAGCACTCATCTTTTCATTGGTAGTTAAGTTAACCTCAGATAGGTCAGTACTGCCATTGTTATTGAGCCCACGTATGTACTACCTGTAAATGTCTTCCCTGTAAAATAAACCCTTTCTAGAAAGCGCGCATCTTTTCATTGGTAGTTAAGTTAACCTCAGATAGGTCAGGTACTGCCCATTGTTATTGAACCCCGTATGTACTACCTGTAAATGTCTTCCCTGTAAAATAAACCCTTTCTAGAAAGCGCGCATCTTTTCATTGGTAGTTAAGTTAACCTCAGATAGGTCAGGTACTGCCCATTGTTATTGAACCCCGTATGTACTACCTGTAAATGTCTTCCCTGTAAAATAAACTCTGTCTACAAAGCGCGCATCTTTTCATTGGTAGTTAAGTTAACCTCAGATAGGTCAAAGGTACTGCCCATTGTTAGTGAACCCCATGTAATACTACCTGTAAATGTCTTCCCTGTAAAATAAACCCTTTCTAGAAAGCGCATCTTTTCATTGGTAGTTAAGTTAACCTCAGATAGGTCAGGTACTGCCCATTGTTATTGAACCCCGTATGTACTACCTGTAAATGTCTTCCCTGTAAAATAAACCCTGTCTAGAAAGCGCGTATCTTTTCATTGGTAGTTAAGTTAACCTCAGATAGGTCAGGTACTGCCCATTGTTATTGAACCCCGTATGTACTACCTGTAAATGTCTTCCCTGTAAAATAAACCCTGTCTAGAAAGCACTCATCTTTTCATTGGTAGTTAAGTACCTTTACTGAGACGGTATGAGGCTGTGCCGATTCACGAGAGAAGCTGTGATTGCTCTTACCTACTGAGCTATCCTGAGTCAGCCCCGCGTCTGGCCTAAGTTAACCCTCCTGCTGACCTTTAAATTGTTGCTCCAACGTGATTTAACTGCCTGCCTTTCCTTCTTTTTTCACACTGGCGACCAACGTGGATGGTATCTAGTCATTTCTTTTACAATGGAATATAAAATTATGTATGGTAAAGCTCATCCTTGTTTTGAAATTTGTCATTCTAACTTAAAAACTGATCTAAACTGGCCTGCCATAGATTTAGAGTGGTTTGGCGGGCTTTGAAAAATTGAAACTTTGATATTATTTTACCAATGAAAACTCACTGGTATTTAAGTTTCAACGTCATTATCCACAACAAAATAGACTGGAGTTTCTTATTATAAAAAAAATCCTTTTATTACGTACATATTCACAGTCTTTTCTATTCAGACCACCAAAAGTAGACGAGTTTGCTAGAATAATGTTTTTAACCTACGGATTTGTTAAATTCTAATACTTCTAAAATTTGCTGCTTCTTCCAAAGATTAATAATCTCACGTTTGTTCTTATCTCCACGCTGTCGACATTTCAACGTTAATCACTCATTTCACCTCAGGACTTTTAGGTTTCCTTTGAATTAAGCAAATGTTTTCTGTAAAAACGTTGAATTCAACATAAAAAAAAAAAAACAAATAAAACAGTTATAAAGTAGAAAATGCTTTTGAATCCTTACCTTGATTGGGAAAGAGAAATATTAGTAACTTGAAACCAGGACTCATTGGTTAAATGTCAGGAAATAAACTAACGAAAATAGTCATAATACGTATAGATTTTTTTGTTGTTTAAATTGGCGCTGTTATCATGAATCAGACGTATTTAAGAAGAACCTTAAGTGTTTTTTAAAGCAATTCTTCTACTACATATTTTAATGGCGGTGAAAACCGTTTAATCTTTTTATGTTGATAGGTGTTACCAAGTCAATACCTCAATTCAATTCAAAATTGAAGTAAACTAACATAGTATAAAATATGTTATCTTTTGAGTTCTACGGTAATTTCAATGTAAATATTTATTTCTGTGCGAATCGAAAACAAAACAAAACAAAAAACAAAACAAAAAACAAACATTAAATTTGTCGCTCTCTGAAATTACCGAACGAATACCCACTGAACATTATTCACCACAATGTATTTGTTAAACACTAATTGTATCGAACTTGTCTACATAGTGGATTAATTTAAACAGATAAAACACATTTCTTTTTACCAATATAAATTATTTCACAACACGTGCAATAACCAAGCCGAGAGCTGGTATTTCACAACACCGAGCGAAGAGCCTACATTGCACCACAAATGCAATAGCAAGTCAAGATTGCACCACTAATGCAATATCAAGTCAAGATTACACCACTAATGCAATACGGAACCAAGATTTCAGAACACGTGCACATAATGTTATCGCTATAAAAAGCGTACCCACAGCGGTATGTCCTTCTTTTCACTTCAACCGCAGAATAGACAACATGTCCTCCTTTGGATACCTCGACCTGCCGCTACCAAAAAAAACAGCCTTCTTCACCCAGCAACCGCTGATATCACCATCCGCTACCTCAGCGACCGACCATACTGGCTCGAGCCATAAGTCAAGTACGCTCGGATCGACATCTTCATTATATAGTCGCGCGTCCTTGTATGCTGGTGCCTAAATATTTACACTATTTTTTCTTTTGCGGTTTCTACACATTTCATACAGTAATATTATATTAACGTCATTGTAATATATATTTTTAATCATTGAAGATAATATTAACAACTCTAAAATGAAACATGAAACCGAAATGACCCAAAAAAAGGTAACTGTATCAGCTGGGACTCGAACTCAGGACCTCATAGAGTATCCGGGACCTTGCGCTCTAATCCACTGGAGCTACGGATACTTCAGATTGATTATTTTAAGATGATATTGACAGTTATTATAAATCGACGTATGATACCAATAAGGATGACGGGACGGATTTGGGTAAATTAGAACACACAGATAAAAGATAAAGATAGTATTTTAAATACATCGGGGGTATATAAATTAATTTGTAGCGATTGCAACTATTTTTACATACAGAAATTTCAGTACTAGAGTTAAGGAACACCTAAGGTGTTTAAATAATAACAACTATTCTGAATTTGCAAATCATAATTTAGAAACCAATCACTCGTTTGATAAAAATAAAGGTTTAAATTTTTTTATCATTTGTCCATACTTGACATTATTTCTTTTTAGTTTTACTCTTGATGATAAAAGGATCGCTTTTGAAACATGTAGATATCTTTATATTAATAAAGTGGTGAATTCAAAATATATTAATTCATTTCATTCATAATGACGCCACAAAGTGAAAATCGTTTGAAGAAATTATAAAACAACGTTAAATTTCGTTTATTTGAATGGACAAATTACGTATTTTCCCTCTATCCAAAACAATAACGAATTTTAGATGCCCTCCGCTCGGACTTATCACCATATGCATATTAATTTGTAGCTCTTTTCAGGATCCCATAAAGCCAGTTTTTTTTCGATAAAATTTTATTTCTGTAGTATTTTGAACTATTGGTTTTTGGTATAAATAAATATGTGCGGCATTAGAATACATGTTTATTAAACACCAGTTTTGATATATTTTTTTCTATTTATTCAGAGACAATTCTTACAAAATGAGCATTTATCATATAATATGATGACGAAAAGGCTGTGAATAGTAACATTCCTTTATTTATATACAATTGTATATAAATAAAGTGATGTAAACTAAGTTATTTATTCTTTTGATTAAAATAATGACATCACAAAGTGAAACCTTTACAGAAGAAATTTTCTCCAAAAAAAAAAAGTAACATTCCACTTCGTGATGGTGCCAATCTCCCGGCCAGCCGCCTGACTCCAGGAAACCTTTTTGAACTGAAAGCGAATGACTGCTTCTATCACGATACTCCCCTGAAGAGTCACGCCGGACACAGTAGCAGACAGACCTCGGACGTAACAAGCAAGCACCTTGTTGTAGACTATTAAATAACCAGGGTTCTCTATCCCTCGGACGATGTGGACCTCATTAAGCCGCATTCAGTGCAGTCACAGCCGCTGTGCGCATATGATGCATAAATGGGGCCTAAAGGATTTCGAACATTGTGAATGTGGACATATTCAAACAATAAAATACATCATAGAAGAATGTCCCCTTTATCAGTCTCCCTATGGCACATCTGTGTTGAACCAAGTGACTCCCGATGCCGTCAACTGGCTGAATAACACCAGCATCCCACTTAGACCTCCACCAACTCTCCTCCACCATACTAAGAAGAAGTAGATATAGAATGATGTGTATGTACTACAAATTATTAATATAAATAGAGTATCTTGAACACCTCACTAGCAGAACCTGTACTGAGGTGTTAAGTATTTATGGTAAAGTATTATTATTAAATGTTTAAGAATAATAAAAATAAAAGAAATATTACGAACAAGAGAGAAATGAAAAATTGTTATTTATATATGTGTAATTCATTGTGTAATTCATTATATATGAGATGCAGTAAATTTTAAAAATGCGTATCATACTATAAACTTTTATACTCCAAACTTCTATACTTTATACTTAAACTTTTACATCTCATATGTAATTCATTAATACTGTACACTAAATTTAAAAAAAAATGCGTATCATACTTTAAAGTTATATACTTTAAACTTTTATACTTTATATTTAAAAATTTTACATCTCATTTGTAATTCATCATTAGTCTACCCTAATTGAAAAAATTGCAAAACATACTTTAGTCTTTTATACTTTAAACTTTTACATCTCATAAATTCATTATTTTTTATTAATTGATAAACTAAAGTTTTTAAGACAAGATTTTTGTGCATAGCGCAAAGGGTAACAATTATTTTTATAAACAATAATTATTAGCCTGAAACACTCATCCAAATTGAAAAAACCTTCCGAGAAAAGATAAATGTCGCCGACAGGACTCGAACCTGCACCCTTCTGATTGACGGTCATTATTTATTATTTATTTATTATTAATTCATTATTTCCCTACACTAAATTAAAAAATGCATATCACACCCTAAACTTTTATACTTTATACTTAAACTTTTACATCTCGTATGTAATTCATTATTACTCTACAATATTTTAAAAAAGAGGAATATACTTTAAAAACAAAAACAAAACAAAATATATATACATATACATATATATTTTTTTTAAATTTACCATATTGATACTTTTATATTATTTCATGTATATGTATATTAATATGAACTAAACTTATCAATTTGACTGTCCTAAAACGGGATTTGTTCCTAGTTGGACAGTCAAATACTCCTTAAATATTTTTGTAAATTAACATGTGTTCCAAATAAATATTATTATTATTATTATTATATTTACTGTATATGTTGTTATGTTTGATTTGGTGTAGTTAAATTATGGAAAAAATCTGTTCTTTTTTGATTTTATCGAGATCGAGATATTAAGTTTTATTAAATGTGTTGGTGTATTCTCTCTTGTTTGTTTTAAAGATGTAGGCATGCGATCATTTAGTTTTAAAATATCTTTGTCTGTGGGTTGTATATATTAATGGGATATTAAGTGTGTAGTTTGTTGAAATAATTGATTGGGATTGTAGGGGAATATAATGGATTTGAAGAGATGAAGGATTGCGAATTTTATATAAAGTTGTCTAATTATCATTACGACTAAAAGCTTGAAAATTTTTGCAGAATCTGTGATATATGGTACTTGAAGAATAATTAGTGCGTCACCTCTGGTGCAGAGTATGCCAATCCAAGAATACCATCATTACTTCCACGACTGCCTGGATGGAGTCCCCCCTGATGGCCGTCTGGAGATGGGAGAACGTCAGATATCCACCATGAACGTCTTTCATTTTGTATTAATTAACATTATTTCATTTTCTTTTCTTTTTTTATGTGTTGTTATTATAACCCATGTAACGTATTGCCTTTTGCTACTACTGCATACCTTCTGGAATAAAGCATTTTTATTTTTATTACTATTAATGGTAAACTCTGCAAAAAACTTTTCGAATATTTGTATGCACCAATACACACAAACCTATGTTGTTCGGCTCTAACTCTAAATGTGCGAGCTACGAAATCATTATTTTTCGAACACGGGGTAACACAGCTGATGCACGTATCCTTGTTGTAAACACTAAAGATGTGCTAACACAACGTTTTTGAGAAATGAAAATTATGTTTGAAAGGAAATTTAATTATGGAACTTACAAAGAACTTCATGTTGATAAGGCCGCTGTGCCCATACAATACTAGTGATTCATTTTCTAGTGCCTTCTATTAATACAAATTTCTGGAAAACTGCATCGGTGTTTGTTCCGTGAACAAAAATAATATATTTGCTTGATTTTTTGTGTAATTTTTTTTTTTCATTTTTTCGGAACCTTGCGATCTAATCCACTGATCTACAGCTACCCCAATCCGTCCCGTCATTTTTATTGGTATCATACCTTGATTTCTAAGAACTCTCAATATACTCATTAATTAATTTCCACCCATTTCTTATCTCCTACCTTTTTTATCATGATTACAAGATTTTACCCGAATTTATTCGTAACTTTTAGATACTCTTTATCTGTCTTTTCGGTTTCACGTTTCATTTTGAGAGTTGTTAATATTATCTACAATGATTAAGAAATATATTACATCGAGGCTTATAACCTTCAAATAGTTATTCCAAAATTGAAGTTTTCATTTTACTAGAGTCGGTGCATTATTTATGAAATTATGACGAACTAACCCTTGAAAACAAAATTTGTGCTCATGTAAGAAATTTTAAAATCCCTTTATGCTAATTTAGATTGAATATCATCCTCTGTCAATTAATATCATCGACATTCCTCATCGCTCGATGAATCGTCGAAGTCCTTACTGGTAAAAATAGGCAATTTATGAAATTATGTAAATTTCGGCGAAACGAGAGAACGCAATTATTAACGTTGATATCAAATTTGACAGATGACATGTCACTTAAAGCGCTGGAATTAGTTCCTAGCACTATTTGCGACTAACATTAAGAAAGTATACAGAATATACTCGTATAAAGAACGTATACAAAAGAACATTCTTAAAATATTCACGTTTTAAATACAACAAAACTGCAAATAATATCTCAACACAAAAAAGGGGTACTTTATCAGATATATTGTTTCCACATAAAAATCGGTAGTCCCGAATTGCTATCCCCCGTTGATTCAAATGTTCCAATGAGGCGTATCAGGTACTCTATGCTTCTTCTCATAGAAGCGAAAACACAAAGCAGCAAAGAACTCATCAATTACTCGCGCGATCACAACATATACTCATTACGAAAAATTAATAGACATTTTTCATGATGCTTTACTAACATACAAAACAAGTTTATAAACTTTTCTTTCCGTGATATAAATTACTTTAGAACTACTTATTTTTTCATTATTCATGGTCAATTATAATTCTCAGCATTTATTAGATAAGAAGAATTCTCTCCCCAGACAAAATTTATAAGATATTATTACATTTGGACACACGTAATAATATGTACTGCGCGTGTCTAAATAAATAAATAAATAAATTAGCTGCCAAATTAGCAAGCTTACGAGTAAATTTCAGCGAAGATTCAGGTAATTAGCTAGGATAAGAACCGACTCTAATACCGGCCCCTAAAATTTAATATTCAATAAAAAAATAATGATGCTTTAAAAGTAATGTAAGATAAGAGTAAATTGAGAAAAAAATTCCCCCGACCGTCTGGAGCCAGTGGGACTATGGCATCTCCTATTGGAAAGGTTGGTGGGAGGGGGGGTGTGGGGAAGAGGAAAGTGGGGAAGTAACTGGCTATTCATTTCTGGTTACAAAACACAGATAAAACCATTTCAAGCTACGTTTCGATTTTGAATGGCGGTCTCTCAAAGGGCGATACTGAAAAAGTATCTACCACTCTGATAAATTTTATATTATTGTTTCATTGCAACTAACGGAACGCTTACCTTTACACAATTTTGATGAAAACTGAATTAAAAATTCTGTCGGTGTAATTTTCAATTGCGTTTGCTCATATTTTGAAATTTAATGGTATGACGCATTACATTAAATTGAGCAATTCATAAAACTAGAAATATAATATTTATGACGTTCGTCGTTATTTAATGGCGTACATTATTTTTAATTTATTTATTTAAAACGAGTAATTCAAATACTGCGTTGCAAATTTTAAAATATAAACGGTTTTATTTTTTTATTATTATTTTACATACACCTAGATGAACAACAACTACTGTAAATTGCCAGGTTAAGACGGACGTCTCACACCTAGTGGTTGGGCCGTTGTACACAATACCCCCCTCATTTACACATCATTTCATGAAAGTGAGTTCAAATTTGAGTTTCGCCTGATCGACAACCGCCGTCGCTATATTAGACCGCAAGTATAGTTAGTTTAATTATTTACCCAAGTCCGCCGTCGCAACTCGTGACCATAAACGTCCGCTTTGTGCGTGCCGTGAAGATTAACTGGATGAAAGATAACTGGGCTTTAAATCCTTTGGTGAGTCCTTTCCCCTTATTTTGAAATGTATTTTCTCCCCGTTGAAGCTGTCAATCATAATTATATAACGGTCCTTCGAAAACAGATAAAATTACACAACACCTGGTGAGATGGGTAGTATGTCAGTTCCGTCTTCAAAAAATCTTTATATGTATGTATTTAAATAATATATATTTTTTTAAAGTTAACGTATGAGTATTTTGGTGAAATGTGTTTGGGAAAGTTCTAAATTTATTCAAAAAAAATTTTGGGATGGTTGTACCTAATATCCAATATCCGTACGCGGATTTCATATGGCGTGAGGAATCTCTCTGAGGGGTTTTCCGTCCTGCTGTCAAATTCAATCGGAACAAGCTTAACCTTTTCGTTGTGGTGACAGAAAATTATTTGGGATGGTTGTACCTAATATCCAATATCCGTACGCGGATTTCATATGGCGTGAGGAATCCCCCTGAGGGGTTTTCCGTCCTGCTGTCAAATTCAATCGGAACAAGCTTAACCTTTTCGTTGTGGTGACAGAAAATTATTTGGGATGGTTGTACCTAATATCCAATATCCGTACGCGGATTTCATATGGCGTGAGGAATCTCTCTGAGGGGTTTTCCGTCCTGCTGTCAAATTCAATCGGAACAAGCTTAACCTTTTCGTTGTGGTGACAGAAAATTATTTGGAATGGTTGTACTTAATATCCAATATTGGTACGCGGATTTCATATGGCGTGAGGAATCGCTCTGAGGGGTTTTCCGTCCTACTGTCAAATTCAATCGGAACAAGCCTAACCTTTTCGTTGTGGTGACAGAAAATTCTGCCAATATTGTTTTGTTTTACATTATAAAATAATTAAATTATTTTCCTCAGGTCCTACATCAACTTTGGAGATGCTATGTGACGACCTGTACACTCCGCAGTTGGTCGTCAGACGCATCCACAGCCACGACCTGGACAAACCTCACCCCGTAAACCCGGGTTTTCTTCCAATGAATGGATAGAAATGAAAACTTGTTGAAGGCTGTGCATTGACGAACATTTAAACAACATATATAAAGAATTAACTGGGTTTTTTTAAGAAGTTGTGTCGTTTGGGTGCCATAATTGATTTGACACCGATAGTAATGCTTCGTGACGACTATTATTATCTCTAAACAGTGAAATAAAGAAGCAATCATTTGAAAAAAATATTTCTTTCCTAACATTAATTTTTTCAAAATGTATCTAAATAATAAATTTGTTAAGTAAGTACCTACTTGTGTTTTCCATTTTGAAAATATAATATAATACCTAAACAAACCATCTTCTTTTGAACACGTAATCTGTGGCTAATCAGAGTGGTTTATCTATGTGCTAACCTTAGTATAACATGGCGGGTTCAATGTTTTTCATACTAATTTTACCATAGTATAAGAAGTATTTTTGTCCAAATGTTATGTTTGTGGTTCCTTGTATGTGTTTGTGACTCTGAAATCTAGTGTTTCTAATATGTGTGATTGTTGTTATTTCTTGTTTTTTGTATTTATTAATGTAAAGTAGTATTGTTTTAGAGTATAATTGTTTTAATGACATACTGTTAAGTTTTTTGAAGATTTAGTCGGTGCTAGTTTTTACAGGGACTTTAAGTGTAATTTTCATGATGGCTTTCTGTGTTCTGATGAGTAAATTAAGAATATTATCACAAACACTGCCCCATCCGATAATACCAAAAATATCTAAAAGATAATAAATATCTACAGGTTGTTCGAGAGTTTAGCCCGCAAGCCACCTATCGCTACGTCTACGGTTGAGGGGCGGAAGGAAATGACAGATAAAATTAGATTTGAAACTGCCATCACGGGTGACTTGACGAGCCCTGACTGCCCCTCCCCCCTTCGCTCCTCACCTATCATCCCCTGTCAATACCGTTTAAAGATCCTCCCCTACCGGTAATATTTACACTCTCCCTCGCCTGCCAATGATTGTATTAATTCCTCACCCTCTCTATATTCGAGCGGAATATTAAAAACATTGATTGATAATATGTAATTTTTGATATTTGTATATACATGATATTTGTATTTCTTATCTCTTCTAAGTACTATTATAATATACTCAAATTATCTGGTATACGTAAACGATTACCCACTACTTTTTTTTTCTTATCTCTTTGAACTTAGCTATTATCCTGTAATAATTATTATACTCTACTTAAATTATCTGGTATACAATTGATTTTTATTAAATATATATATATATATATATATTATATATTATATCACCACACTATGCCAATACTAGCTTTTTTCCTTTCTATTTTTGTATAATGGAACTTAATATAAACTAAACTTGTCAATTTGATTGTCCTAAAATGGGATTTGTCCCTAGTTGGGCAGTCAAAGCTTTCTTACATTGCATTGTTAAATAATGTGTCTTTCAAATAAATAAATATATATATTTTTAAACATATAATTTTATGTTAAGACATTAGATTTTCGAGGAAAACAAATAGATTCTTCCTCGATATTATACTACAATGAAATTAAAAAGTTTTAAACTACGTTATTTATGAATAATGCGATATGATATTTTAAATTTTGTTCTGGAAATGAAAATGTGATACTTTTAAGTGATTGGGACTGTTTACGTTTGGCAATATAATAATGAAATTCCGTTAACGATCAGCACCCAAAAATACAAACTATGACTTTTCTGTTAGTGCTTATCGACAGCTAAGAAATTTTTATAATTCTAAAATTGAAATATCGAAATAGTCGTGTAAATAAATAAAATAGAATTAACAGATTTAAATAATAAAGAAATAAAATAGGTAATAAATTAAGCTATGATGTTTTTCCCGTAAAAGTAAATATTGTTTACAAATAATGATCAGTCAATCTCGAATGTGAGGAATAACCTCAAATCTGAAGGTACATAGTTTATAATTGTTTCAAAACTGGTATAAATCACTATTATAAAAATTACACTATTCATAAATCATTTGTAAACTTATTATAAGTTAGAGACGAGCTGCCTCAGTATTGATTTAATGTTTACAATATTCTGCCAGCTGCATGCATCTGGAGGATAATGCTACAAGTACCTATGTCAAAGTTGACATAAATTGTTCAAGAAAAGTGATTGTTTGTCTACTAACTGACGTTTAAAAAAAATATTATGTAGACAGTGGCGGTGAGTCGTTCATAAACGAGCCATTTATTTGCGCCGGCTCATTTTGATTAGCCGTGAGCGTATGACTCCTGATAAACCGTACCTCGGCTCAATTAAACTGTGACTCTTTTTGACAAACCTTGTACCCACCTAGGAAAGATTGTTTATTTATCTAAAATGATAAACAGTTCTCAGATGTTTGATAGTATTATTACGCATTTCTAAGATGACGCATCTTTATAAGGTCGTTTGTTCTAATTTGTTTATATACAAACATAGGATACGTACCTAACTTCTACATGGCTAAAGTATACCCACGACCGTGGGACTTGCAATTAGTGTGTGTTGCCATAACGCATCTTAAACCTTTTTTTTTAAGGGTTCGCACATTCGTGTGTAGATATAAGAAGAGTTACCCCATTTACACGTGTGTAGACACTATGCAGTACGTGAACGGCGCCTGACAGTGTGGCATATGGAGATTTTGTACCTACAACTCTACGCTGGAAGCTGTAGAGGCTGAGAGTCGTATAAACTGTGATATAAGCTCATGAACCGGGATTCGACCCTCAATATGCGTCGGCTCTTAAATGAGTCATCGTTCAATTGAGCCGCACTTTAGAGTTATACGAAATTGGAAATATTGAGCTGGTACTTTGACTCCCGTTTTTAACAAAATGAGTCATGACCCATCGCTAGTAGATAGGCCATCAATTAATTTATCTTGAGCTGTTCAAGTAGGAATTTATAGCATTAGAATAAGGGACAAAGAAGAGTTTTTGTGGTTGTTACAATCTATAGAGTGTAGTAAATCAATATATAAGCAAATGTTAAAAAAAAACTAAGCATATTAAATATTATTTAATAATTGTAATTTGTGTAATTACCCTTTATATCGGAGTTGTACTGTGATTTCGGGATGATGTAATAAAACTCAACATACTGTAATAATGAACGCATTGCATTATCTGAGATGATTGACTGTGGAGAGGGATTGGACAACCTTGCGATGTTGTCGCACATTCATACCATTTTTCTCATACGAGTACAAGGCTCCAGTCGCACGTTTATTATTCTTGTATATTTTAGTGTTCGGTAACTTAATACACTACAGTTATAATATTTGTTTTTTTTTTTGTTATCTTTTTATACGCACTTAATTAATTTACTATACCCAAATTTTATCTGATACTTGAATGATAACTCAATACTTTTTTTCTAATCTCTACTTAAATATTATTCTGTATTAGTTATTATACTATGTATACTTACATTATCTGGTATACATAATTGTTTTATCTATACTGTTTTTCAAAGCTCTTACTTAGTACATAATTATTTTCCTTACACGAATCTAAAAAATGATTCCCTTATGTTAAAAGTGTTGGTTTTTGGAAAGTAACCATGTGTATATATGGTAACAAATATGATGATCTTTTTGATTATATAGCTCCTTGATATCTGCTTTATTTAAACTACTTTGTTCTTTCTAACATTATCTATTGAACAAATATGATAGTTTCCTTGATTTTATATCTCCTTGATAGCTGCGGGTATCTTTAAAATTATTTTATATTAAATGCTACTATTATATTAAGTCTATCCTCGCTGTAATAAAACTGTAATAGTATTTTTTTTGTTTTATTATATCTCAATTTGTTTAACGCTAATATTTCGATATTTTGAAATTTTTTATAATATTAAAATACACAGTGGCTTATATTATACAATAAAATAAAAATAAAAAGTTTATTTACATTTTATTTTACCATACTACGTCAATAAATTTTTTTATTCCCTTCTATATTTGTATGATGGCAGTTAATATGACCTAAACTTGTAAATTTGAGTGTCGTAAAACGGGATTTGTTCCTAGTTGGTCGTTCAAAGTTTTCTTTATATTTCTTAGTTAAATAATTTGTGTTTCAAATAAGTAAATATAATAATAATAATTATTAGTTATTTTGGGAAGTAATGACGAAAAGCTTTTTGTATTTTACATTATAATATCAATACAATGCTCCTTTAAATCCTACAATGAACGCTGATAAAAAGTTGTTGCACCTCGGCACTGTGTTTCCGTTGAATGGTGTTGTGATCTGAATCTCTAAGAGACTTGCGTTGCAAGACGAGAAAACATTGCGAAAAACTAAAGCAAAAGTGAAGTGCTAGACTGAAACTTCGCTACGACGTTGTAGGGTGACCAAGAATCTGAAAAAAACACAATTATATTGAAATAATAACTATTTTCATAATTTATTCAAAAGATTGGCATTCACTTTGCTGCGTCATTATTAACACATGAATTACATATCTTCTTCTTCTTCTTCTTCTAACCATCACGCCGTTTCTCCGTAGGGGTAAGCAGAGAGAACGGACCGCCAAACAACTCGATCTTGGCATACACTTTTTGCTTCATTCACTTTCATACAACGTCGCATGCATTCTCTTATGTTATTCCGACTTTTAAGATGGCCCGACTCAAGTATTTGATTCACTTGATAGTGCCATGTCTTCCTCGGACGTCCCCGGCTTCTTCTTCCATTCACGTTCGCGTCATATATATATTCTCCTTACACTCCTCTCTGAATTCTTTCGCTCTACATGCCCAAACCACCTAAGGGTCCCTTTCTTAATCTTGCTCACGACGCTTACATCAGCCTTGCATTCTTTATGAATCTCAATATTTTTTACACGATCATATATGGTTTTACCACACATTCGTCACAGAGATCTCAATTCTACGGTATTCAGTATATTTTCATCTTTCCTCTGCCAGTTCCATGCCTCGCTGCCATATATCAGTGTTGATATCAGCACTCCATTGTGGACTATTAACTTCGATTCTTTGGACAATTTTTTGTTAGCGCCAACCGCGTTCAGTTCTCCGTTAATGGAGTTTCCTGAATTCACCCTTCTTTCAATATCAGTATTCCCATCTCTCGTAAATATATTTCCCAAATATACAAACACATCGACCTGCTCCAAGTATTCGTCGATCACAACTATATTGCATACTGTTTTCGGACTCTTTCTTTCAAACACCATGACTTACTAACTTTCGCGCCCAAGCCCACCTCTTTGAATTCTTGCATACAATTATCCATTATAGATTGAATAACCACGGTGACATTACGATGTCACACCACCCCGTAAAATCACCGTTTGTTCCAACACATGCAACGCTTCCCTCGTACAGAGATGCGATTGCCTGTATGAGATTTGTATTCACTCCATATTTGGACAACACCTTCAATAATTTTTTTTTCTGTCAACTCAGTTGTATGCTTTTTGTAGATCTACAGAAGCACAGGAAAGTTTCTGGTTTTTTGCCAGAAACTTCTCTGTGAGCATACGTAACGATAAAATCTGATCCATCCAGCCTCTTCCACTCATAAATGTACCTTGCACATCCCATCTTTTATCTTTTGTTTTCATTTGTACCCTTTCAATCAATATCCTACGATATAGCTTTCCAACTGAACTTAGCAGGCTAATAGCCCTGTGATTTCCACATTCCATGCGTGGCCCTTTATCTTTGTATAGAGGCATGATCACAGCCCTTCTCTAATCTAACGGGGTGTAATCCTCCTCTAAACACTGGTTAAAAAGTTTGCATAACCATGTGAGAATTATACGGCTATCTTCTTTAAAGTATTCAGCAGAAATATTGTCGAAACCTTACCATTCTTCAAAAATTTTATTGATCCTTTAATTTCATCCATGCTGATTTTGGGAACATTCACCCAGTCGTCATTCATACCTGAGTTACTGGAATCACTATTACTCGGGTTGTTTCGAAGACCTCTTCAAAGTATTTCATCCATCTATCTTTTATTTCTTTCTCATTCGTCTACATTTTTCCGTCTTTCGATTTTATCACTTTCACACATCCACTTTCTGGACCATTCGGGACCTTTTGACCTCGTTCCAAAACAGTTTAATGTTTTCTTGAAAGTGGTTTGTCACTTTGATCCCTCTTCCTCTTCCTAAAGCTCATCTTTTCTTATGTTTTTTCACTAACCTCCAAATAGGAGGCAATGTGGTAAAAACATCCCTTCAAGGCGTATGTTATGTTTTGAGATACTTTGTGGAGAGTCTTTTAGAGGATAGGAAGAAGTGAACCTGGGTCTAGAAGAGACCGGTGTTCAAGGAGGGAGTAATCATAGAGGCTGTTGAATTTGATCAAACATTTTCAAATACCGAAAAAACAGAATACTGAACAGAAATTCAATTGTATTGGTCTGTCTGAGGCTACTTTTTTCAAACTGGTATAAATCACATATTTAGGAATAGTCATTTGAATGTTAAAAATATATTTTTATATGCACCCAAAATCGCTTAGTTATATTTTTACATTAACTAAGACACAGTTGATTGACAAAAACCGATTTAGTATGTTCACATTTTCACAATATAACACATTTAAATAAATCAATTAAGAAAACATTAACATTTAAGTACAGGAAAACATATTATAAATGTAAAAATCTCAAATAATATAGAATTTTAATTGTTTTCTAACTAAACCGGTTTACGGATAATAAATCATTTTTTTAAAAACCCGTAAAATATTAGAATTAGGTGGGAGTAAATAAAATCATACAAATAAGTCGCACAATGTGGATCAAGCTCTGTTTTAAAATGGCCTTGAACGCCGAAACAGCTGTCACAATAATAAAAACTAAAAACACTTGCAGAACTTAATAATTAAATTATTAAATTTGATTTACATTAAATTTATAAAAAAAATCGGTAGACATTAGATTGCGAAAATGTATTAATTTGTCCCACTAGTGAATTGAATATTGCTTCCCCTACAGGGCTCTGCCATACCACAAATTGCCGCGTAATGTGATTTTGATACCCCCTCCCCCACCCCACTTCCCCAAAACGGAAGCGGTGGCGGAGGCGGCGGCGAGACTGGCGTTTATCTGGTGCTGGGTGCATTCTGCATCTACCATCCGTACATTACATTGTATCTTCATATATTATATACTGCTCTGCAAACACTCACATGCAGCACACTCTCCTAGCATATGCATGTTTCATTAGGAACTGTTTGAAGTAGATTACTGAGTAAATACTACGAAGATGTTCACAAGAAATGAAGGGTGTGTTGTCTTTTCAAGTACGGGTAATTACTTTGCATTTTGTTTGATATTGAGTTCAATTTTTATATTATATGTGCTGAATGCAGTAACGTGAATGCTAGTATAACCATACATCCTGTTGACTCCGTTACACAGTACCGTTACCCCATAAAAAAACTAGGAACAAATTTAAAAATATTAAAAAAGTCGCCAAAATAATTATCAATTCCACAAGCTGAAACAAGCACAAGCAACTAGATATTTAATAATGATACTCACCCTTAGAGCTATTCAAGACGATTTATTGGGGATGCACTTTTCCAGTCACATGTGTGTATGTGTGTGTGTGTGTATGTGTGTGTATGTTTATGTGTGTATGTATATGTGATCTTGTATGTGTACCTATGTGTCTGAATTGTGGTATGTGGTGGAGAGTTGTGAGCACGCATTAATTAAGTTAGTGTAAGATTATTTCTAAAATGACTTTAGGGAGTCAAAAATTGTTGGCGTTTGAGTTGGGACAGAATTGATTGAATGTTTGAAGAACACGAAAAATTGGTGTTACGATTTTATATACGAATATTGAATCGAGCATGTCTACAGAGTGGATTAATTTAAACAGATGAAACATATTTTTTACAAATAAATATAAATTATTGGACAACACGTAGAATAACCAAGCCGAAAACTGGAATTTCACAACACGGAGCCAAGAGCTTATATTGCACAACAAATACAATAGTAAGTCAAGATTGCACCACAAATGTAATACGGAGCCGAGATTTCACAACTCGTGTACATAATGTTTGGACGCGTCGCGCCCCCCATAAAAAGTGTATAAACAGCGGTATGTGCTTCTTTTCACTTCAACTGCAGAACGGACAATATGTCCTCTCTTGGATACCTCGACTTGCAGCTATCAGAAAGGAACAGTCTTCTACATCCAGCAACCGCAGACGTCACCATCCGCTACCTCAGCGACTGACCTTTCTCAAGTGTGCCGGTGACTAAATATTTACATTATTTTTCTTCTGCGGATCCTACACATCTCGTATAAATAAAATACTCGCCTTAATTTAAGAGATTCGAGTGAATAGTGATAGGTTTCTGATATTTTTGAACCGGAGAAACTTAATGAATTTATTTTGTATTCATTGGAGAATACTGTTGATGTATAATATGTATAAGGGATTCCAGATAGGCGGTCCATATTCCAGTGTACTCCGGACTATTTAGGAATATGGTATTATTAGGGAATGTGGGTTTTTAAATTATTTTTTTTACAAATTAGCATCATGCAGTTGTTAGTCAACCTGTAGAAATCCAGATTGCTTGAGCGATTTTCTGATGTTTTTTTTTTAATTTGTCCAGATTCTTGTATGGGAATGCAGCACCGTGCGTTGCAATAAACTTCTTACTTCGTTTCATTATATAATAATCCTGGGTACATTCACAAACACAATCTTCTTGCACTTGCATATCGTATTAGTGTTCGAAGTACATAACTGAGTAAATACGACTAGGTACTATGAAGATGTTTAAATGAAATGTAGAGGAAATAGAATTTTCTTATGTAATTCGTTACTTTGGATTGAGTTCAATGAACCAAATGAGGTTGGTTGAATATCCAAAACATAACATGTTATGTTGCATTACTGTTTGGAGTAGTTTGCTGAGTAAATACTGTGGATAAATGATACGACTTATGAGAAAAATTATTTTTCTTTCGTACCTAATTACTTTGTAGTTTCGTTTACTATTGAGGTCGATGAACTTTTGATACATAGATATTAAACTTCTCTAGGGATTTTGATACTTCTTGTAGTTACAATTAGGGGATGTTATCAGGCTGTGGGAAACGCCGGAGGGGGAGAGGAAATAGCGGAAAAATTGGTTGGTGTCATTTATTATTGGTATTAATAAGGTGGCATTAGCTCAGTTGGATAAAGCGCTGGTCCCGGATACACCGAAAGGACCTGGGTTCGAGTCCCAGATGCGACCGTCACCTTTTTATTTTCTGTCTCCTTCCGGTATCATATTTCACTGGAGATTTGTTAATATTATCTTCAATGATTAAAACACAAAAAATTGTTTTAATTTTTTACTTCACCGTGGTTTTAAAGCATTTTCAGAGAAATTAATTCTTGTTCATGATAGCAATCACAGTTAAAACGTATCTGAAAAAAAATGTTTAGATAAAAAATAAGCTTTTAATGAAAAGTCAATACAAATGGTTCTTTCTGTCAAATTCCACTAACCTAACATAAGTTCCTGGTCCATAGAAATTCATTAAGGGTCGTTTTGGCAAATACTTTAATCGTTCCATGCCCTTTGAAGACCCCATAGAGCCTTAAAAGTAATTTTTCTTTTAAAGGACAACTCAGATAAGTCTTGTTTTTAATTAAAGGTTCTTTTACAGGACCTTGTCGTAATTTAATGCGGCTTTCGTAAATAGACCCTTTGTGTCTACTTTGAGAAATACGGTTATGTATTATATTATACAGAAGCTGCAGGGCCGCTTGTTTAATTCTTTGAAACAAACAGCCAACTTACCAAATGGTCGGGGAATGGATTTTGAAGGCCTATCGCACTTAGGTCGAAGCACAGATGCCTGAATATCTGCATTTATTACAACATCAGAATGGATGATGGTTCAACACTAACATATGTAAATAACTGCTTTATAGATATATATTTTGTTTAATTTGATATTGTTCAGAGATTTGTTTGAAGTCAAGGGGGCTTTGGCAACCTCAAATAGGGATAGTTCTTTTTTTATCAACTCCACACGGGAGGTCCTGAGGAAAATAATTTGCCTCAAATCCTGTCATCTTTTGTGTTTCCGTGTGGAGGTATGTTTTGTAGACATTACTTCCATACAAGACTCCCAACTGCCCGGAGACAGTGGAGCGACGGCATTCCTAATTTCGGAGAACGTTGTGAGCGCTACATTATTGATTTGATATTTTTTAACTCACTAACCATCACGCCGTTTACCCGCAGTGGTAGGAAGAGAGGACGGAATAACAGAAGAGAATGTACGAGACGATGCATGAATGTGAATGAAGCAAAAAGTGTATGCCAAGATGTAGTTGTTTGGCAGTCTGTCCTCTCTGCCTACCTCTGCGGAGAAACGGTGTGATGATTAGTTAGTTTTTAAATAATCAAAAAAATGTAACTTACAGTAATTTTTATAAATATTTCTGTTCCCCTTCAACTCTCCCTCCCCTCAAATAATCAACCACTTTACTTGAGGTTCTGTTACCTTCTTTGTCTTTTGTGGTTTTTCCATAGTCTATATAATTATGTATATTATAGTGCACGTTTTTATTGTTATATTGTTGTCTCCCTGTTAATATTGTATATCTCTTTTCCATTTTTTATCACCATATATATACACGAGTATTTTATATACACGCACAATCCTGTTATTTAATTTAAAAAAAATAATTTCTGACGATGATTCAGTCAAATCAAAACAAGTCAACGTATTTATACCAAAATAAAAGTGGATTCAAACAAAGCGTATTTTCATTTAATAAAAAATAGAGTTATTGCAAAGTTACACACTTCTTATACATCGGAAGAGGCTTGTTTATCTGTATTTTAGCACGACAGCAGCTGTCAGCCTTGAATTACTTTTGGGCTTGAAGTACATTCATACTCGTTACCAAAGGTTATGCAAATTTCAAAATATTTACCTTTCGAATATTGTCAATATACGACAGGTATTATAAATCTCTACCCTCTCGTGGAATAGAGATAATTTTAACCTAAAAAAAATAAACCATAAAGTATAGGTTTGTCTTACATATTATATTGCCTTACACATATCTCATTGATAGCTGCGGGTATCTTTAAAATTATTTAACTCCTAAACTAACTAACTAACTATCATGCCGTTTCCCCATAGGGGTAGGCAGAGAGGACGAACCGCCAAACAACTCGATCTTGGCACACACTTCTTGCTTCATTCAGATTTATACATTCTTTTCTGTTAATCCGACTTCCGACGTGGCCCAACTCAAGTATTTGATTCACTCGATCGTGTCATGTATTCCTCGGACGTCCTGGGCGTCTTCTTCCATTCACATTTGGATCATATGTTATCCTTACACTATTTTCTTCGTTCATTCGCTCTACATGCCCAAACCATCTAAGCGTCCCTTTTTTAATCTTGCTCATTACACTTACATCAGCCTTGCATTCTTTACGAATCTCAATATTTTTCACACGATCATACATGGTTTTACCACACATTCGTCTCAGAGACCTCATTTCTACAGCATTCAGTCTACTTTTATCCTTCCTCTGCCAATTCCATGCCTCACTGCCGTACTTCAGGGTTGGTATCATCGCTCCATTGTGGACTGCTAGCTTCGCTTCTTTGGACAACCTTTTGTTTGCGCCAACCACGTTCAGTCGTGCGTTAATGGAGTTTCCTGTATCAACCCTTCTTTCAATATCCCTATCAGTTTTTCCATCTCTCGTAAACGTAGTTCCCAAATACACAAACTCGTAGACCTGCTCCAAGTATTCGTCATTCACAATTATATTAGACACTGTTTTCTTACTTTCTCTTTCAAACACCATGATTTACTTACATTAATTATTAGCTCATTCTTCATACATACTTCGTTCTTCCTAGATACGAGGAGTAGATCTTCCATACTGTTGCAATCAGCACCGCATCATCAGAATATAATAGGCAACATACTTGGAGATTACTCATTATTTATGTGCTACTATTATAATAAGTCTATCCTCACTAACAAAACTGTACTAATGGTTTTTATTTCTTAATTTGTTTAATACTTGATTTTTTGATATTATAATAATTTTTAATATTTCTAAGAGTCTATGAACAATTTTGTTATAATGTACCACTGATATGTCTTTATTATAAATGCAAATTATGTGTTGTAAATGTTGTTGATGTACTGTGAATGTTAATTATGCGTTTTAAAAATTAAGTATGTGAGATCGACGGCCATTTTGCACACAGAAAGATTTCGCTCGCAGACCGCAGAGGTTGTGTCATCGACACGCGCTCCTGTGCGGGCTCGCTGTTTAAAATGGCGTCTTGTTGCTGTAATTTAAAAGTCCTAATTTCTGTTGACCATTTACTTGTGAGGTCCCTAAATTAGTGGCGGGCGAAGCGGCTCAGTTTAGTGCGCCGGATTACTAAATCAGCTCTTTGTAGTGTACCGGTTCGGTGATCCGGCTCGTTTGAACGACCATACCCTCTCCTTCGCTCCTTTGACTCTCCTAAAGACGTTCTTAAGACGCTCTTACACGATACTTTTTTTGTCCAGTTTTCATGTGGATTGTCTTTACAGAGAGCTGATTTAGTGATCCGGCTCACTAAACCGAGCCGCTTCGCCAACCACTAATCTAAATTGTGGACCGGGTTTTGTGCTCTAATATGAAGACACCGTTCCTGGCTAGAGCTATCTCGTCCCCGACCGATGTCCCCATGTAAGCTGTAACTATTTCCTCTTTTAAATGTGCTGTAAATCAGTCTGTTTAAAGTAACTTGCCGGGTTTTAATGGCACTGGAGAGAGATAATCCTAGGTAGGGTATGCATTGCCAATTGTTAGTATATGCTTCCCCATATGTATCCTTTATGATTGCCTTCCCGTAAAATAAACCCTCTCTAGAAAGCTCACATCTTTTCTTTGATAGTTGAGTACCCTTTTCCACTGAGCCCGGCATGAGGCTGTTGCCGACTCACAACTGCAGAAGAGGGGTTACCTGTTCTAACCGCTGAGCTATCCAGGTAAGCTAAGAATCGGGTGGCCTTCGCCCGGCCTCCAGGAGAGTTTAACCTAACCTGCTACTTTTAAACTGTCACCCTAGAGTGGGGCTCACTTCTATTACAAAATCTTAATTGCAAATATATATAATTTAAAAAAATAAAAATATTAATAATAAAATATTATATAAATTAAAAATATAAAAGTCAACATATCCTCTAGAAATATTCGATCAGGTGTTTCGAAATATGAATGTACTATGTTTATATCTTGTATGCGCCGTATTGATTCATTTCTAGTATCACGTACTTTTAGTCTTTCACAAACATTATGTATATTACAAATAAATAAATAGATAAATATTACATTTTTGAAGTACTTGTATTTCTATTAATTTAATTTATTCACTACTGTCGCTAGTTGGCGGTGCTCCGCAACTCAAATAAGAGAAATCTTTCTCTATTGAGTTGGGCATTTTTTGTAAAATGAATTTATACTTTTTTGTAATGAGCTATTATATCTGTACTATTAAATATTCTATATGTATTATTATTATTAAGTAAAAAATAAAAACTAAAATAAAAAAAAAACTCTTGGGAATACAATGCATAATTACGAAATATAAGGATAGTATCTCTATAACAATGCTGTTTTAATTTTTTTTTCCAACTTGTGCACATTGGTTACAATACGCATAGACCCATATTGTTCTATTATTGCGCTACATTTGTATGATGATTGTTATTTAGTTTTATATTATATAATATTGTTTAATTAGACTCCTTCTGACAAGCTACTTGCAATGGCTTAGCGTGTACAAGTTCCCATTGTATATAATTAGCATTATATAATAAAAAAATAACCATTGAACTTCTGTTTGTTTTCCAGGTTGAACAACCTTCCAATATCGCCATGTAATTTCACTTTAAAGTCGGAGATTACCTCACGATCGGATAGCACGAGAGTTTTGTCCAGCTTCAGACCAGATCAGGAGAGTCAGCTTACCTCTCTGCTTCAATCTAAACGTTGTTAGTAGTAAGTATCTCCTTGGTACATTTATTTGTAAAGTTAGAATCGTACGTCGTTAGTGAGAGTGAAGTAAACTGAATCGAATATGCAATTTGAAGTACTATATAAAGACAAAGGAAGATTGTAAACAGCTTAGATAAGCAGAACTTGTTTTAGGTTCTTCAAATAATGGTTTTTAATAAAACGATTTTATTAAGTGGAACATCGATTTTCTCTCTTTCGAAGGTAATCTTGCACAGTCAGTGGATGACTTGATAAATTCATCTGTCGAACCCAGCCATCGTGGGTTCAATTCCTCTGCTGGCTTAGTCTCCCATCTATGTACAAGCGACATTTATCGCTTATAATGATGGTTGTAGGACATTTAAACAAATTATCAGATTATTAGTAAGCCGGGAAGGTTTGAAGTTTTGAAACATGAAATTCAATGCTTAAAAAAATCTTCCTTTAAAAGCCAGCAGTCTATACATAAAAAAAAAAAATTTTTTTAAAGAAATTTTGATGATAATGATTATAAATTGACCCACACTGGTATTTATGAACTTAATCTTAATGACTGTCCATCTTTGTATATTCGTAAAATAATTCATAAATTTGACATTATGATTAAAGAATATGTGAGATGTCCAAAAAATAACAATATTTCTGAATTCGCTAACCACATCATTTCAAAGAGCCATGGTTTTGTTGATGATACTCTCATAAATATTCCTCATATTAATAATACAGAAAGATGATTAGGCAACTTAGAAGCATTAGAATTTTTAAAATCCGTACAAAACAATGAGGACATAATTGATAATCATAAAAATCTCGTTTACAGTCCTACATTGAATGTTTTCTTTGCTGCAGACCATCTGTCTCTTTCTCTTCCTCCCCCCGTTTACTTACCCCCTCGCAGTCCCACTTCTACCAACACTCCAATACTTAATTAATTGACCATGATTGTGTAATAATGTTAAGTGAGTATATATTTATCCTCGATGAAGGATCAGTGGTTTCAAAATCGGTAGGAAAAATACTCCATTAAAGTGGTGTTATAATAAGTGATTTTATTTTATTTTTAAAGAGAAACAACGACAAAGTATTAGCAGTATATAATTGTATACAGAGAAAAAAAACTAATTATTTGGAAATATGAATTTCATATTAGTACCGAGCGAAAAAACATCATTATTGTTTATTATTACTTCAAAGGAATCCCACCACGATTTATAACTGTGTCAAGAATGGAAAATTTTATCAAGAACTTTCATATAAAATACCTTCGCAGTTTTCCTCAGTCTTCCCGCTTCAAATACCGGTATTTTATGTACGATAAAATCTTTAAAACGGCATCACACACTGAACACATAAACAGATAGAAGTTTATTGTGGGCGTGTCTGTGCGTCCGAAGTAACTTCATTTTATCTTCACTTCTGGTATGAGTGATTAAACATTTAGAAATTATCTTTTAAGAAGTTTATCTATTTCATTGACCTGTCTCGGACCTAGAAAACGACAGGTGTTTTAAATTAAATTTTAAAAATATATATATACTCGTATATTTTTATATTTGAAATGACAATCTAATAATCATATGCTTGGTGTATGTAACCTTAAGTGACCAGCTCAGGTATGGGGCTCCATCGAAGCCTGAGTAAAGTTACCCTCTCAGAAGCTGAGCGTATTGTACAGAGCCCGCAGACACTTTAATAGTACACAACTGCTGACCCTGTATAAATCGCAAGTGCACCATACTGTAGAATTTGGCAGCCACCTCTAGTCGGGTGCCCCAAAATATCTGAAAAACCCTTGCCTCTGTGCAAAAGCGGTCCGTTCGATAGATTCGCCTATCTTAACAAACGGATTGCAAATTTTGGAGCACAGATGTCAGGTGGTAATGCTGTCCTTGTTCTACCGGTATTTTAATTGAAGATGCTCTGAGGAACTAGCAATCCCTTCGGTACATGTGCATAGTCGGGAAATACGCCAAACGAGTCCCTACATTTTCACACGGTTGAAATTTGTCACATGAGAACGGGTCGCTTCTATGACTCTTTCGTATGTTCAACAGCTCGGCTGTGGATTGATCTGGTGACCTCTGTGTTTCCTCCATCCTGCAACATGGGTCTCTTCAAGACCTAAGTTTACTCCTTCCTATCCTCTGAATGACCCTCCACATAGCATCCCCAAAGAAGATATAGACCTTGAGGGAAATTATTTCCCTCAGGGCTTTCTGTAAAATATATATATTTTTTTTACTACAATATATACACATGTTATATTTTAAATAATGCTTTGACTGTCCAATTAGGACGATTTTTCGTTTTAGGACAGTTAACATTGTATGTACACAATATAATAGATGCCAATATGGGTTTCAATAAAATCCATAATTATATTTCACTGAAAAAAAAAAGAAGGAAAACTAAATTAAAATAATATAAAACGCAAGTACAAAAGGACCAACAATGAAAATAAGTTTAAGAAGATAAAAAATTAATATTAAGTAATTCACAAAATATTAATACAATCAGGTAAACTGATGTTTTATTATACAATTTCTTCAAAAGATTGGTATTCACTTTGTGGCGTCAATAATAAATGGATTAAAATTTATTTTGTATTCACCTCTTTATTAATATACACATATTATATGTTTCGAAAGCGATGTTTTCTGCGTAAGGAATATCTAGAATACTAAACAATAATAATGTCAAGTAAAGATAAATGGTAAATATAAAACATAATAATGGGACAAATTATAAACATAAAAGAAATTTCTTCAAATATTTGGTAACTTTGTGGCATTATTAATTATATAAATTAAAAATATACTTTGTATTCATTTATTCCTGAAGATGATAGCATTGCTATCGAAACATGTAGAGAAATATTTATATATTTTAATTAAAGTGGTAAATACAAAGTATATTTTTAATTTATATAAAAGAAATTGATTAAAGTAGGTAAGTAATTAATCAAAAATTATTATGAAACATTGAATAACAATTTTATATTAGAAATTAAAAAACTAATTATTACAACAGGTAACAATATAAAAAATATTAATAATTAAATTTAATTCACAATTAACGCTTTTTCTGATTTCTAAAATTTCAAATTTGTCTAGTTGTGAACCGGTTCTTTATGTATGTAAATTTCTTATACCATTATTTTTATCAAAATAATGATTGGTTTCTAAAATATGATTTACAAATTCAGAATAATTGTTATTATTTAAATTTATTTGATGTTTTCTTGTTTGTTTTGTTTTTTGTTGTTTGTTTGTTTGGTTTTTGTTTGTTTTTTTTTGGTTTGCTTGTTTTTTTTTAAAATTTGTTACATAATAACTATCACTGTATACTTCAATCTCTGAAACTAGGGCGAATGGTAGCCAACAATATATTCCTGTATAAAATCCTAAATAATGAAATGGACTGCCCTGAATTCCGGTCTCAAATTTTTGAAACATACCATCGGAACGTACCCGCCACACCAAACTATTTTACACATTAACAAAATGAACATTGCAGCATTCACCAATTTCCCGGATTCTGCAAATATTCAATAATCTCGGTTCCTTCTTGATTTCCTACCGGTCATTAAAAAATATATATTTCTCGTAACGTAATCAATGCACAATCACAACTCTCCACTACAATTTCCCGAGTTCTTAAAACATTTAATAATCTTTGTCCCAACCTAAATCTCGACATATTGATTGACTCCCTACCGTCATTTAAGAAAAATATTACTTGTAACATCAATGCGCAATCACAACTCTTCAGTACATAGGACTATTCAGACACACTACTCATACACCCACACACACACATACACACACACTCAAACACACACACACACACATACATACACATGTTTTACATACTATACACATTTTTCAAAGACCGTTGTAACTTTCCTATGTATCATTCCCTAGCATAATGCATAACATAACTCTGCTCGGTAAAATGTATATATCCATTCACTAAAATTTTCATAGAGACATGTCATTGATACAATGTCAAATGTAATATTTTTCTAAAACCTTGTAAGTTGTACACAACTCATTTTATACATTTTTTTTAAAGAGAGACGAATATTTCCTCGTTACGAATAACCTGACAATATTTGAAAATCTCCTACTACCATCACAGTAAGTGGAAGATGTTGCTTGTGTCGTAAATAGAGGAGTTAGCCAGCCGAGGAATTGAACTCACGACGCCTGGGTGAGACCCAAACGCGATGCCAACTCAGCCACCGACCGGTCCTTACATGTACGTAATGTTCGTTTATAATACAAAATAATACTTTTTTTTTTCAATTATATATTCAGATAACACATCTGGGAATTATATGTTCAGTGGGTTCACAGCATCTGTTGTCGCTAGAGATATCAATACATAAATATGTAGTTATGTTTCCACAATCGCAGTTGGAAGTTCCACACTCCACGGTTCCACAAACCGACTTTCAAACGAACCCGCATTTCCACGGTAATACGAGATCTGTGGAATATATCTGTACCTTTGTGGGGGGAAATATTGTCTTCGCTTCTGTATGGAATTGTTCCAAAGAAAAAATGACGTTTTCCGTTTTTTGGAGGCTAACCCGTCAACCGGAACAAAATCAATTAAATTTATAGTTTGCGACTGTACAATAGTTTATTAGATTAACGATATTGGCCATTTGTGTTAACAAAATTAAGAACACAAGAACAAATCATCTGATATCATACTCAATTTAATTTTTTATCAAATTTTAAGTCATGTTAATACTCGACAAAAACATATGAATTATTAATTTACCGTCTCTTTCAAATAATAGCTAATATTTTTTACTACCTTCAATGAATGAATGTGATTTTAATCATGAAATTATACAGGATGCCCGGGGGTAAAGTGCAGTCACTTTGGGAGGCGATTCTATTCATGATAGTAAAATTAAAAAAAAAAAAAACTATTTTCGAATGCCAAATGTTTTTTTTATACAGAATATATTTTTCGTAGATAGAAATTATTTTAATTTCTTCAAAAGTTCGGTATTCACTTTGTGGCGGCATTATTAATAAATGAATGACTAAAATCTTTAGAATATATAGCTTACACACAATACAATAAATTACCCAACGCTATTAAAATGCAAGCCAATGTAAAAGGTCTCAAAGTAAGACGCATGAAATCTATCATTTGAAAGAATACCTTAAGGATTATTGCTGTGATGTGTCTCTGTAATAAATATAACTATATAATGTAAAAGTGATGTGTTTCTTTATAATAAGTGTCTCTGTACACTTATATTATAATGTACCAGTGATATGTCTTTATTAAAAATGCAAATTATGTGTTTTAAATGTTGTTAATATACTGTGAACGTTGATTTCTAAAAACTGTACTGCAGGTTCTCCGTGTGATCCCGCAATAAGTTTCTCAACTCTTAGGAATATAATGCACAATGTATTGTATACTTTTTTCAGTAAATATAAAAAAAAGAGTTGTTAATTTAAATATTTTATTTTAAAATATTGCATAGTTGTAGCAATTGTTAAAAAAAAAGTCACTGAATAGCACATTTTAGTCCAGTGTAAATGGTTTTCAGCTGTGCCTATTGAATTTATATGAAGTTAAAGTTTTATCAATCTCTCCACTTAAGTAAAATAAAACCATAAATTAAAATGATTCTAAATGTAATTGAAATCACTAAGACAAGTATCCATCGTATTATTTTCAGCGATGTTGTGCGAGCAGCTTGAGGAATAGCTGTTACTACCCTCAAATACAGTGGTTCGATGTCTATGGAGAACAAGTAAAAGGTCTTTTTGCCTTATATTGTGTGCATGAAAGTCACGGGACCACTGCAGTTTATCAAACAGATCGGTAGGACCCTTCGAATTTATCAAATTGTACATTTGACACATTTTATGTGACTTCGACATACTTAGTATCCTATGCCTAGCAGTCTTGATTTTTTTTTTGCATTATCCTAAATATGCCATGTTTTATAAAATATTTATAAAACGGTCGCTTACGCCCTAAGCCTTTTCTTGTATTATTGCGCCCCCGCTCTCTTCAACATTAACATATCTCCTTTTCAAACAATGTTCAGTTTCCGCTCCGAGGGTATTGCTGGGTCCTAACGCGATGCAATACGAAGTAATGCAAAATCCTGAGGTTTTGATTTGAAAATTTTGTTGCCCAGAAATATAATAGATGATTTAATTAAATACGTCAAGTAGAACACACCTTGCGGCCTTCGGTTTAAGCGGGCATTTTTTGGTGGGTCTTTTAATAAAAGAAATAAAAGAAATTGTAGTGCAAAATATTGTTCACTGTGGCAAATCAAGTTTTTTAGAATATGACTGAAAAACGTTTTAATATTTATACCTAAGTGTACGGGACGTATAGGACCTGCACAAGAAAAAACTGTAAATGAAAGGTGTTTGCTATTCCTATGAGATATACTCGCTTCTCGGGACATAATACAATAGCAATATCAGACATCCGCATTTTAGACACGTTGCAATTTTTTTGGGGTTTTTTTCAGTAAAGAGGGACTGTACACTGTGTCTCCAAAGTCCAATATTAAGAGAACAACAGTAATGTTGATTTAAAATTTTGTACCATAGTGTAGTGGCCTTGATGGGTAAAATTTCGGCACTCCGGAAAAAAAATAAGGTATCATATCTGTAAATACTAGGGTCAACTAGATGTTGTACAATAGTGTTTGCTATACAATGTTACAAGGGTAACTACCCAGACGAAAATGTGGGGTTTCGCATGTAAAACTGTCGTCCAATATAAATAACAATGACAATAATAATTATGGTTTTGGTAGGTTGTAATAAGGGACAGTTTTAAGGTTTAAAAGGTCGAGGATAACCAAACGCTTACCGAATGAAGTCAAGAACGAACTTGCTCTTCGAAAATAGTTTTTCCTTCTCCTGAATACGAGAGAACTGAAAGAAATTATTGTTGGATCACTGTGTTCCATTTTTTAAAACCTTTTGTTTGGTTTGGGAAAGTAAGGACTGGAAAAATGGCAATTAATGTAGGAACCAAACACATTATCATCTCTGAACCTAACAGCGTTTTAAAGCAATATATTTATAACCATAAAACGTCTCATTATGATGCCGCCCTAGTAAATAATCAATCACCTGAAAGGTTTTCAGGTCACTTATAGTCACGAATTTTTTTATTTAGCTGACTTAACACGGTTTGAGTGAGGTTGTGCCGATTCTTTTCTACAATAAAGCACCATTTTTTCAGCGAGCAAATAAATCCATGTCTTGTGTGTCCTCCGTGTGGAAAAAGTACACACTGAGACATGAAGCGATAGACTTGTTTCGTGGGCGTGCCTGTGTGCCACCAATCTTCTGGTGAAATTTATTAAAAAATTCAAATTCCGAAAATCTTTCGTGAACAGAAAATCTAATTTATTGGAATACTAGTCGGAATTTTTGCAAGTATGTTGCCTGAAGTATGCTGATAATTTGGTGCTGAGAGCTAACAGTATGGAAATCTACAGTCCCTCCTATCGGACGAAGTATATATGAAGAATGACCTAATAATGGATGTACATAATTCTAGTGATGGTGTTTAAAAAAGAGAGCACGAAAACAGTCTACAATATAGTTGTGAATAATGAATACTGGAGCAGGTAGGTGCGTTTGTGTATTAGGGACGTATGTTTACAAGGGATGGAAAGGTTGATAGGGATACAGAAGTCGGAATAGCAGAAGAGAATTTATGAGACATTGTATGAATGTGAACGAAGCAAGAAGTATATGCCATGATCGGTTGTTTGGCGATTTGTCCTCTCTGCCTACCCCTGCGGAGAAACGGTGTGATGGTTGTTAGTTAGTTAGTTAGTTAGTTAGTAGTTGGAATCTGGCATCCCCAATTGGGGTGGGTATGTTGTGAGATTGAAAGGGGTGGGGATGGGGAAAAAATGGAGAAGAGGAAGGCTGGGAAATACCTGACTATTTATATCATGTCACTAAACGCAGTTAGAGCCATTTCAGACAACGCCATTTCTTGTATTCTGAATGGTGGTCTTCTCCGGGTATACTCGTATTATGTTATATTAACAGGAACGGCTGCACCCTTTGTTTCATACTAAATTTAATTTTGGTTTTGAGGCTAAAATACCCACCCAAACCGAATGATCTTTTTTAAAACCAAAAGTATAGTAAATATATAGTATGGATTGAAAGACTTTTATTTATTTCCGTTTTAAATTATGAAATATAGGTTATTAAAGTAATATTTTTTCACGATTAAAGACAACTTTAACAAATGTTTGCCAGTTCACGGTAATTTTTTTTAATGTCGTATTTACTATGCAAATCTGATCCTTAATTATTTACCTACTTGAGATTTCTATTTTGAAAATATTCTACCCAAACAAACCTTCTTCTTTTGAATATGTGATCTGTATCTAACATCAATACAACATGGCGGGTGCAATGTTTATGACACTAATTTTAAAACATTATGCCAACAGTTTTACAAATTGGATTTCATTCAAACTTCTCTCTAAACATTTCCGGAAAATATAAAAAAAAACTGTGATATTTTCAGCGAAACCGGCGAAGTAATTTCCGAGAAAACCGAAGGAACATCATTTTTATATAAAGAGATTATTTATTATTTTTATAAAAATAATTTGCGAACGATGGGAATCAAACCCGCGACATCCAGGCTTACAATTAAGATTCTTAACCACTTGACCACGGAGGTGGTACATAATATTGCATTACACTGCATCCCAATGGTAACAGATAAAAGTCACCTACAATAATTCGTATCGCCAAGTATTCCGTCTACCAAGATACTGCAGCGCTACAGAAATGTTCCTGGAAATACGAGTGCACTCTTTCAGGGCACTTCTCCGTTATCGCATGAGAAGCCTATGCAGAGTACGCCAATCCAGGAATACCATCATTACTGCTATGGATAAATGGATGGAGTCTCCCTTGACGGCCCTTTGGAAACGGGAAACCATCAAATATTCACCATAAACTTGTTCATTTTTTTCTCTCCTAGTGATTGAACTTATTTTGGATATTTTACTGAGTAATCTTTTTCTATGTTTTTCTTTTCTTTTTTTCTTCTTCTTATTTTACGTATGTATTGTTATTTATTTGTTTTATTATTATTATAATATATAACAGATTAAAAAATATTCAAAACTTCTTCTTGAACATCAATTTATTTTTTGACCTGTTTGGGGTGCCGCAGTCGATATATCTTATGTAAGTAGGCAACAATAATTTTATTTCAGATCTGTATAGTTCTCCTTACTAGGCTATCTGTTCGGTGGTGGTACATATTGAATATCGGTGCGGACGCGAAATAAAATATGGATAGGAGGCCTAACGAAATGACGCGCGCGCTGTTCGGGTCCATTATCTCACATATCGGCTCTGCTTCCGTAAATAGGAGGGGATACAGGGATATTCCGCGGAGGGGGAGGGGTTGAATAATGTATGAGTGCGGATGAAGAAAAGTACTCTCTCTTCATCGGCGCGGCAGATACTGCTTTTTCTGATTCCGGACTTTAAAATCAAATGCAACTATAGGAATGTAAATGGACCTTTTGTACAATGGAGGAGGGTACTTATAAATAATACTTATCAAAGTAGTGATTTTTTGCAGTTTATTTACGTCATTTATTGTATCTATCGCAGATGAAGGTTCGTGGCCCTTCTCATAGGGAGTTGAATCGGAGATTAAAAAAGGGAGAATAAAAATTCCCTCATATTATACTGCAACACATATCTGACAGTCGGTATAAGGCAGTGGTGGATCATGCACACAATACACGATTCACACAAAGTATAGGAATGATATTGCCAATATTTCAAAATAAATATGGTCAACTAACCCCTGAATACATTGTTACATATTGTTACGTAACGTCAGTAAGTTCCTAAAAAACCTAGCTTCGCGTAAGACAACACCGGCACGACACGCGGCCGCAAACAAGACCTCGCACGAAGACAGATTCCCGCTCTGCTCGGCGACACGATTCATTCCCCGCCCGGAACCCGTCTCGGGAGCACACCCACTCGCCTGCTCTGAAGATGGCCTCCCGACCCGTCACCCACTACGTCTCGGAGAAACACGCAAGCCACCATCTTGGAGGGCTGATAATGGCTTCCACGGAGATCCCAAATTGCCACTACAACCTAAACCGTGAGCTGTCTTTACATTTCCCCCTGTTTGTGTTATAACTTATTCGAGTCCCTGTTTACATGCCCGTTTTGGAGGATATCAGAGAGAAATTGCCCGTAACATTCATTTGAGGTTAGGTTAGCCTACTGTTCACCATAACTACATTCACCATGTCTGTACCTTCCTCTGAATTAAACACTGAGTCTGAAAGCATTCGGTCGTTTCATTTGACAAAGTAATCGAGTCCAGTTCCCTTCTTCCCAGCTTCTTGACCTGCCGAAAACTGAGCTAGTCGAAGGTTCAGAGCCGAGCTCCCTGGAGGGACACCCCTCTCCGGGTAAGTCTGTACTAAAGATCTGTCTCTTGTAACTGTTCTGGCCCACCCTTCCTTCCTCCTCTCCCTCTCCCGCATTCCTACATCCAGTCAAATCCCCATCATTACAATATATATATTTAACAAGTTACACGTTTTAATTTAATTAAACAGTTTATTTTTGTACCCTGATGATGCTTGTGTTAAACGAAACCGGTTGGTCCTAATAAAATTAAAATAAAATCGCGTGGTTATAAACAAAGTTATTGTTTTATTTTCACTGTTGTTAAAGTGTTGGCTTTTGGAAAGTAACCTTGTTTATTGATGGTAACAAATATGATGGTCTCCTTGATTGTATATCTCCTTGATAACTGCGGGTATCTTTAAAATTATATAAATACTTCTATTATAATAAGTCTATCCTCACTGTCACAAAACTGTACTACCGTTTTTTTCTTTTTCTTATCCCTTAATTTATTTAATACTTGCTGATATTTCGATATTTTTATAATATTATTTAAATCGACATTATGTAATTGGAGTTTACTATCTCTATAACAAAACTGTTATGCTGTTTTCATATATAATTTTTTTTCCAACTTGTGTATATTGATCATAACAAGCATCCACCTATATTATTCTATTATTGCTCTACGTTTATACGATGATGGTTATTTATTGTTGTATTATATAATATTGTTGAACTAAAATATTGCTGATAAGCCACTAGCATTGGCTTAGCGGGTACAAGTATCCATTGTATGTAATTAATGAATTATTAAAATATAGACAGTAAAAAAATCAATTTTCATAATGTTAGAGGTAAATTAGAACATCATTTGCAGGTGTATCGTTTTTTTTTAAATATAATATTTACTATATTAATATGTTTACGTAAATAAAAATATGAATACGAAACATTTAAAAAAAAGAAGGTTCTTTCGGGTTAATATTTTAACTTATGTACGGCAAATTTGTGTTTCCAAATTTGGGTCGTTTTTAATTTAATAAGTCCACCATACTGCAAATTTAAATTCCGTTTTATTTTATTTTTTTATTTCATTATATTTAAAGGTACAACTTATTTCTTAAATTACCCCCAAATAATTTTTAAAGATGCATGTAAAATCGCGAAAAATCAATTCCTTAAATTGCCGATATTTTATGATGTAAAACAAAAATAAAATTATAGTTCTCATGCGTGCCAGATATTTACTAAACCTTTAATTTAAAAAATGTATCATTCAGTTTTGATGGGTATTTTGGCATCAATATCAAAATTAAGTTATGTTTGGAACAGGCAGCGCAGCCGTTCCTCTTAACCATGTAATAATTTTGAGGGATTTTGTTTGAAAAGTTTTATACATATAAATTTTGCCACTTGGTAACTTAGAAATAACCAAAAAAATAAAAATAAAAATTAATGAGTACATACATACATACACACATACACCTTCTTCCCCTTGTCCCACTCGGGTCGGGGACCCATCGCATGGACAAGGCGCCTCCAGGCGTCCCTGTCATCATTAGGCTAAGGTGAGCATTTTGACCTCAAATCCAAAATTAAGTTTTGTATGAAACAGGCCGCGCATGAAAAATAGCACGGGAGCACCAAAATATCTGAAAAAAACCTTCGACTCTGTGCAGAAACGGGCGGTTCGTTTGATAGATTTGCCTATCTTAACAAATGGATTGCAATCTTTGGAGCATAGACGTCAGGTGTGAATGCTGTCCTTATTCTACCAGTATTTGAATGGAAGATGCTCTGAGAAACTATAGTCATTGATCCCTCCGGCACCGGTGCACAGTTGGGAAAAGTACGCCAAACGCGCGCCCAACATTTTGTTAAGTAGGGGATGTGGCCCTCCTGTAGTTACCAACTGTAGTTACCAACGCGGCCCCCCAAGTTGGAGCCAGTGTTGAGATTACAGGTTAGGAAAGGTGAGGTTATGATTCACCTTCAGGCCAGACGAGGGAACGCCTGACTAAGGGCTTACCTGAGTAGCTCAGTAGACGGAACAAGTCATCTCTTTTCTGCAAGGTCGGGAGTCGGCGGGCGGCCTCATATCTGCATCAGGAAATTATTTACGGGAGGGCAATCACAGTTTGTACATATGAGGATTATACACTAACAATTAGCAGTAACTATTGATCTAAAATCGGGCATGTTATTCTAAAGCACAGTTAATTACAGCACAGATAAAGAGGAATCAAATACAGCTTACATAGGTGCATCGGTCTGGAGTTGAGACGACTTCCAGGCAGAAAAGGTGTCGAAATTACGGTTTACAAACCTGGTCCACTATTTAAGAACTGACACAGGTACCCGGTTAACAATAGTTAGGGCCTTTAAATGACGGAAACAGTCGCCATTGCAAATGACGTGCGTGCACATTTGCTCGTTCTGGCGGGCGAGCGACGCGGTCGCCGGCGGAATTCTGCCTTCGCGGAAACGGAACCAAATCAACTTGGCGGACTTTTTAACGAGGAGCTAGATGCATTTTATTATTGATTTTCGTTATGTTACAATTTGTATAGGATTGACATTTATCACATGAGAACGGGTCGCTTCTACGACTCGTTCTTGTGTATAACAGCTCGGCTGTGGAATGATCTGATGGAATCTGTGTTTCCTCAGTTTTACAACATTTGTATTTTCAAGACCCATGTTCGCTCCATCTTATCCTCTAATAGACCCTCCACACAGCATCCCCAAAGATGATATAGTCCTTGAGGGAAATTATTTCCCCCCCAGGGCTCCCTGTGTGGAGTTAATGAATAAAAAAAAATGCAACTTAAGGATTCGTATTTTTATTTGACTTAAAACGAGTAGCTAACCTTAACATGTGTGTAGGTAATAAAATTAAAGATATATATATTTCCAAAATACGTTACTTTCTACATGAACTAATATTAAAGTAAATGAATAAAAGCTGCTATCTCAAGAAGCACTACAAATATGTTATATGTTAATTCTATACGGGGCTAATCAGCAAAATGTATAATGTTTCTAAATACTTTTCTTTCTACATGAACTAATATTAAAGTAATTGAATAAAATCAGCTAACTCAAGAAGCACTACAAATATGTTATATGTTAATTCTATACGGGGGTAATCAGCAAAATGTATAATGTTTCTAAATACAATAATCTTCACAATGATCTTTTAAATTCTTTATGAATTACGTATACGAATTACAAGCAAATCGTTAAAAATTGCTATTACTTTTTTTATTTTTTTATTGAGTTAACTACCTGCAAATTGATATTTAGGGCAATTTTTGAGTGCTGGCTCTTAAGTAATCAACTCTTATCACTATTACATTTCGCGTGTCCGTGGATATAATAATTGGTTTTCACTTTGTGGCATCGTTATCAATAAATCAATTAAAAATAACATCATATTCGCCACCTTATTAATATACACATATCAACATATTTCTAAAGCGATGCTTTCTTCATCAGTAATACATAGAATACTAAAAAAATAATACTGTCAAGTACAGACAAATTATTAATTATAATTTACTTTATGGGAGTTGGACTGCACTAACCTCCCCACATTCCGGAATAAATAAATAATAATAATAATATTATTATTGTTATTATTATTAATATAAACAAAAATTGATTAAAGTAGTTAAGTAATTATTCAAAAATGTTAGTAAAAAATTATTATCATACGTTGAATAACAAATTTATATTAGAAATTAAAAAAATATTTATTTTTATTATTAATTTGCTTTCGAAACATGTCGATATGTGTATATTAATAAAGTGGTGAAAACAAAGTAATTTTTAATTAATTTATTTTGTTCATAAAATTGTTTTTTTTTTTATAAAATATCACCGGAAGAGCATTACAGCAAATTTAAAAAAAATACAAGTCAATATTGAATTGCGACCTTTCTGATTCCAAAGGTTATGATCTAGATAATAGTTTTATATAGGGTAACCGTCAAAAACGCATATGATTATACACAAATATACGTAATATACTGTTGGATATCAATCAAAATGTTAAAAAAGTTCAGATTTATGGGACAAAATGTCAAGAAAGGTGATGTTTATTGCTTCGTTGGAAGAATATACTGAAAACATAATATTACAAACGGAAAAGGTTCTACCTACTTTTGCATTTATTAAATAACATTAATTGATAAACTAAAGTTTTTAAGACAAGATTTTTGTGCATAGCGCAAAGGATAACAATTATTTTTATAAACAATAATTATTAGCCTGAAACACTCATCCAAATTGAAAAAACCGACGTAGCTTAACGGTAGAGCATCTGATCGGCAATCAGAAGGGTGCAGGTTCGAGTCCTGTCGGCGACATTTATCTTTTCTCGGAAGGTTTTTTCAATTTGGATGAGTGTTTCAGGCTAATAATTATTGTTTATAAAAATAATTATTAAATAACATATTAAAAAAAAATTAAAGCTTTTAAAATGATTAATAATGTTTCGTATTTCTTGGGTATTAAGAGGATTAGTATTTTAGCCTCAAATCCAAAATTAAGTTATGTATGGAACAGGCAACGCAGCCGTTCCTCTTAACTATGTAACAATTTCTAGACATTTTGTTTGAAAAGTTATTAATTTTTCCACTTTATAAATAACCAAAAAAATTAAAACAAAATTAATTTAGTACTTACACACACACAAACATCTTCTTCTTCTTGTCCTACTTGGGTCGGCGACCCATCGCACGACAAGGCGCCTCCAGGCGTTCCTGTCCTCTGCTGCATTTACGGCGCGTTGGACGTCTTCCCTCTGGAATAGCACTCATAATTTTCAGTGGAATCTGACCTTCTGGCATTCTTAACGCTAACGGGGCATAGTTGAAACAGGTTGACCAATTTATCTACATTGGGGTTAAATTCTCAAGCGATGGCCGGAAAGACGGAGAAATTGACCGCAGAATAGGTGCGGCAAGAGGTGTGCTCTTTACAGCTCAGTGATAAGGAAGGCTGAGCTAAATATCGAAACAAAGTTTGCAGAGTACAAATCAGTGTATCGCCCCACGCTTACTTCTGGTTACCAAATCTGCCTGCCGTACAGTTTAGAAACAAACTTAATATTTAAAATACATAATTAACATTTACAGTACATTTACAACACATAATTTGAATTTGGAATAAAGACAAATTACTGGTACATTATAATATTAGTTTACAGAGACACAACACAGCATTAATCCTTAAGGGGAGTGGGTGGGCTGCCTGTTTCATAGATAACTTAATTTTGGATTTGAGGCCAAAATATCGATCCAAACTAAAAGATATATTTTTTTTAAATCAAAGGTTTAGTAAATATTTAGTACGGATGAGAAGTATTTTATTTATTTTTGTTTTAAAGTACGTGACATTAAAAAAAAAAAATTATAATTTTAAAGCAACTTAGAAGATTATTTGTGGGTTTAACGTATTTTTTAAAAAATATATCATATTTCCTATGTAAATATGATTACGTAAATAAAAACATAAAAACAAAACATTTGAAAAAAAAAAAGTTTTTCCTGTCGATATTTTAAATTATGTACGGCAAATTTGTGTTCCAACATAAATTGATCGTTTTTAATTTAATTTAAAGTTCACCATAATGCTTATTTTAACAATTATTTAATTTTTTTATTTTATATTTCATTACATTTTCAAAGTAGACCGGATAAAACTTTTTTTTAAATCACCGTTAGCCCCTAAATAATTGTTAAAGATACCTCTAAAATCGCGAAAAATCAATTCCTTTAATGGCCAATATTTCATAGGGTAAAACAAAAACAAATAGAATACTTCTCGACGCCACCTATTGAGGGATTTAGCCGTTACAAGCCTTCCTCATACTAATAAAGTTGGTTGTTTACAGGTGAAATATAATAAAAAAACAGTAATTATTGAATGAAACACTAGTATATATTGATTAACTTGGCGGGTTTGCGATAAGCCGACGTAGCTCAACGGTAGAGCATCTGACCGGATATTAGAAGGTTGCAGGTTAAAGGTTGAAGGTTACATTCCAAACATCTGTGATATGCGCATACGAGTATATACTACCCAAGTTTAGAATTCTATGTAACGGAGGGTTAAATTGTGCGGCCGTTGCAGTATTGTTACAATATAACGATAATGAGTTATGGCCGGTGCATGAGGCTTTATTAGCTGAAGTAAATCAGGACTGTCAATTTTATTATGTAAGATTTTATATAAAAACACCAGATTGAGGATAATTCGTCTATCACTCAAATTTAATAAATTAATTAACCGTAACAGATAAGCATACTTAAATATTATCTCTGTGTATTTAGTTTATAATTTATAAATCTCAGGAATTTGTTTTGAACTCCTTCTATTATGCGACAAGATGCAATTTAGTGCGGATAGAATTCATAGATTTAAAACCTTTGTAAACATTTCATTTTTATTTTATTTTTTTTATTATTTTAACGCCCATAGGGCTTTTACATACAAGTCCATCATTTTTAAATAACATAAAAAATAGAAAACATGCACCATAGATAGTTTCATTTGAAATAAGAAAAAAAAGAAAAAACTGCACGGAAGCTAAAAAATACGCAGGAATAGACTCCCGATTTTTTAGTACGAATATCACTATCTTTGTTATTTAAAATATATTTCCCTCTCCAACTACATGTAACGTTTGTAATTCCCTAATTACTTATTCTTGTAGAACCAGCATTCAACCAGCTTTCTACACGAATAATAAATTTTAATTATTAATTGAAGAAATATATTTTAAATAACAAAAATAGTGATATTCGTATTAAAAAAATCGGGAGTCTATAAACTCAGTTGTAAAGATTGTAATGCATTTTATATATGCAGAACTTCCAGAAGCTTCGATATTATAGTTAAAGAACATATTAGAGCATTAAATAATAATAGTGAATCTGAATTTGCGGATCATTTATTAGCAAATGATCATACTTTTGATATATATACGGAATTAAAAGTACTTCATACGGGATACAAAGCAACACACATTAATAATTTAGAAATCCTTGAAATTAGGAAAAGCGAAAATATAAAGGCTGATTTAATTATTAACAAGCAAAAAAACTTTTTTGGTAACCCCATATTAAATATTTTCCCACTTAACAGGCCTTCCCACTCTAAAGACCAGTCTATAGACAATTCTAACAACTTTATAATTTCCTAATTATCCCCTCTCCAACTACCTTTAACGTTTGTAATTCCCTAATTACTTATTCTTGTCCACCCCTCCCCACCTAACTCTAACTGATCTATTTTGTAATTTTTAACTTTAGTATACATTGATACCTGAAGAAGTGAACATCGTTCACGAAACATGTTGTATTGTATATCAATAAAGAGTGATGTATACAAAGTTATTTTGTTTTAATTAAAATTTAAAATATTCATTAACGATGAGTAATTTCTGTGCTCTAAAGGTTTGAAAACTTTAAAGTTTATGAAACGTGAAATTTTTGTTTGAATTATTTCTACATTATGAATATGTATTTAAGGGCGACCACACTATGGAATTATGTTCTATTAGACTTATAACTAGGGATATGTGCAACAATTTTATTAGTTATAAAGATTCATTCAAAACATGGCAGTGCCCTAATTTTTTTCTACTTTTTAATGTCACACTGTACAAATATATCTTTTCACAGTTTAGTTGTACATTATTAGAACATAATCCATAAGACAACTGACGAGTAGATATATTCTTTCTCGGAAGTACACATTTTACATGTAAATAGATTACACACTAAATACACTTTTCTGTCTGGTCTGCTCATCGTGTTGGATATTTTTGTAGAAAAGGAAATCGTGAAGCAGTTGAAGTATATGAGTAGGTATTAAAATAAGGAAGTAGAATACACTTTCCACACTACTGGTTTGCCCGATACTAAAAAAGCCATGGCGTCGAAAGGTTTCACCATCTGGTTGTCTTTTAATAAGGTGGTAAGCTTGACTTTAAGAATGGACAACCGGATGGTAGAACCTTTCGACGCCGTGGCTTTTTTAGTATTAGGAAAACCAGTCGTGTGGAAGTCCTATAAAACTCAGCGCAGTTGGCTGAACAATTCTCCCTTTCTTAGAGATGCAGCAATGGCTAATCAATTCAGGATTATTGCGTTAAAGAAATTGAAGCTGCATTTCCTTGAGTGGAAAACCCCAGATTATTTCAATGCGACTATCGATTACTGTATTTCTCTTCCAACCTTATATACACTGAGTTTATATTATACATTTTTACAGGATAATATTTTTCACCCTAGAATGGAAGCCTTCTTCCTTAGCCCATAAATGGAAGCGAGAAGTATATTTTACTAGTATTATAAATAAGGCGTTTATCTCTCATCTTTGATTAATCTTTATCGTTTAGGGCAATACATATTGCGATCACTCATGATAAACATATTTATTACTTAAATTGATCAAAAATTTTGCATACTTCACTCGTTTATGTTGTTTGAGAAGCGATGGGTAAATTTCTCTCAATACTTCCCACCTTTACACGTTCAATTTCCTTCGTGAAAAAGATATTAAACTTACCTATTGTGAAAAAGGTGCAGCCTTCTCCTTATTTTTTTTATTAATTGCTGAGGAAATAACTCCAGGAAAGCATACCTTGAAAAAAGCCAGCGCGATCAGTCGGCACTTCAGTTAAAAATTAGTTTGAAGTTGGAAAGATAAATTTTATTTCTCGCTTCAAGTCCAAGGTTAAGGAATCAACTGAAAAAATAGAACGAGAGGTCTAAGATTGGATTTTTTTTTAATATTTCCTAAGAAAACGTTCTAATATAGTTTATGATAGTTGTCAGTATCCTTTTAGGACTAACACTTGATCTAGACTTGAATTCAATAGAATGTTTTTGTATGACGGTATCTTTATTCGGTTTTTGCCTCCTGGAAATTTATTTGCCTCTGAAAGTAGACGTCGTTGAAAAGATCTATTCACTTGTTTCCATAAAGGTTACGAATTGACGCTATATTCACAGGAACTATTTTTTTAAAAAGTATCCCTTCTATTACAGTCATTATTTTTCATAGTTCAAGTATTATCCTGTACGAAAAGATCAATCAACATGATTTGCAGAGTTTGCACAAAAGCTACCACTGTATTTTATGAAATACGACCATGATTGTAGACATAAATATTTATTGTATTTTGTCTCTGTGGAGCAGCTCAAAATAGCTACTTAACGTATTTTAAAAATAGGTTAAGGAAAAAAACCGTGGTTTTCCGTTTGGTATCTTAGTAGGGGTGCCCGGGTTCATGGGGTGAGGTTTTATCCAGGTCTTAGCGGCGGATGCATCTACCCACCAGCAGCGTGGCAGACCGGATCGGGAGAGGCCGGTTGAGGGAGACCAGGTGACCTCTCCCAGTCAAACTTTCTAGATTGATTCATTCTTCCGTCACTCCTCGACACACTGACCCCTGGATACTGTCCCACCCCTCAAGCCTCTTTCCTTCTTTTACTTACAAATATCTTCGATACAACATCCTAAAAGATAAAATAGAACTTAAGGGAAGTAATTTTCCTCTTTAGTGTGGAAATAAAAAAAAAATGGCACATGTACCGTATGAAATTTTAATTATTCCTACACTCTATCTCCATCGTAGAGGTAGGAGTAGGTGCAGGGGTACGGATAGGGGTAGGAATAGGGATAAGGGTGGGAGTAGGGGTAGGGGTATGGGTAGGGGTAGGGGTAAGGGTAGAATACACAGTGAATAGAATATTAAAATGATTTGTTTTGCTCACCTATAACTGGAATCATACCATAACATTATTGAAAATGTATCATTACTGTAAAGATTATGTGATTTATTCCGTTGGAGAACCTAAATAAATAAAATAAAATAAATCTCTTCCCACTCCCTTCACCCTCCCAACATAACCCGAATAGGTATGCCATAGTATCCTGGCTCCAGGCAGTTGTCACTGTTGTGCGGTATTCACATGTAAATAAGCAAAATAAATAAGAAAATAGCAAGTCCAGCGAATGCTTAGACATGTGGACATTGACAAATTCCAATTCAATGAGCACGTGTAACATTCCGCATGTGGGGTGCAGATGCGAGTATCCAGAGGAAACACGGGACAGCGGGCGGACGGGTGTAATGGTTTGAAAGGAAATGGATTTTCCGCGGCTTGAAATTTCAATCACGTCTCTGTCTTGACACATTCTTGTTGCTTCTTTCTCCTTCACACTCTTGGAACTAGTAGTTTTCTTTTATCTGATAGAATTGGAATTCTTTAATGATATTCCCTCCGTGTTTGTTATTCCTAGAATATGACTGGCTTCCCATTCAAACGCTGTATCTTTTATCTTGTGTGCATACGTTATATTAGCGATGAGCAGTCTTGGAGAACACCACGAACAACCTTGAAGATGTGAAAGGATGGATATATGCTGTCGGGATGATCGTGTGCCCGAAATATTTTAACAAAATTTTTCGCATATCGATATTCTTTAGATAATATATTTATTTCCTCTTATAAAAAAAACATAATAAATATTTTTATAGGCAGATTTATTTCATAGTGGCAATTTCTACAAACCAACCCTTAGTAGTGAAAATGAACATGGTATGATGGAATAAAAATATATTTTTTGTAATCATTGACGATAATATTAACATCTCTGGAATGAAACATGAATCCGAAAAGACACAGGAAAGAAAAAGGTAATGGTAGCAGCTGGGATTCGAACCCAGGACCTCATGGTCTACCCGGAACATTACAGTCAAATCCATTGGGCTACGGGTACCCCAATCCGTCCCTTAATTCTTATCGGTATCATACATCGAATTCTAAGAACGGTCAATATCGTCCACTGAATTAATTCGGTTGTAAACTTTTTATCATATTTACAAGATTCTATCAGAATTTATTTGCAATCATTAGATAGTGTCTAGGGTAAATATAATATTTAATTAAACTTATTGGAGCTTATATACCTCATTGAGAAATATTTTTAATTATTGGTTAACATTTTATCGGAGGTTGACTATCATCCCGAAAGAATTCTGCGGAACTACACTGGTACCAGATACGTAAATTACGAAGCAAATGAAGTGAGGCGTCTTCCTCTGCTTTGTCTTCTGATTAGTCATCGCCTGTGATAAGTGATTAATCTTCTATTTTTATTTGTATAGCTAGTATCAACAATTTTACAAATTTAAGTCATTCGACAAACAATTTCAAAATTAGCTACTAAATCGGTCCACTTTATTTTGAGGATTATTAAAATAAATTGATATTTTTTTCGTAAAATTATAGAATTCCCAAATTCTATAATTTTAATTCATAAAACTCTTTAATTCTAACCAGATTTGAGGAGAAGCTATTCCATTCAACCAGGATAGCTAGACGGAAACACAATCACAGTAGACAGCTCCATTCGGCCGGGACGGTTTGGCTAACCGATTAGCGGCATAAATATCAGAATCGCTGATGTCAAAGTAAGCTGTCTGTCGCTGACGTTTCACGTGACATTTAGTTCAGGTATATAAAGTATTATACGAGTAGGATGAAGGTTTCTATGCAGCAGCGGTCTAAAAGTCATTTACCTCTAAAAAGTTAAGTGTTAAGTTAGTGTCATCATCTTCTAGTGTAAAATTTAATATTATGATGAAGGTTGTCAATAAGAGGAAGAAAATTATCTATTTTGAGGTTGTGATGTGTTACCCCCACCTCTATCCGTTCCCTTACCCCTACTCCTACCCGTCCAACTTTGTCCCGCTAGAGTCACAGCATAGCTTGTATATACGACGAGCGTCACTCGCCGACATATTGAGTGTAGTCAAACTTCTCAAAAATTCATTGTCCCCCGCATAGACAAAATCCCTTTAGAATAATAAGAGTTGATTTCTATAGCGCAGTTTCGTGAAGATTCATGTCAAGTGCGTTTTACACTAACTAACCTAACCTAATATAATTGTAAAATAACAGATATACTACATAATATTATATCTGCTATTATAGTATATGTATATTAAAACTATGGATTTTAATATTAAAGAGTAGTAGACTCACTGACATGCACAATATACAATACAATATTACAATTTAGAATAAACTAGGGGTATAAATAATCAAACGTTAAGTAAAAATATACACAAAATAACCAAACTAATATAATTAATATAAGAAAATAACATATATATTACATGCATGCGAATTAAAACCACAATTTAAAATATTCACGAGTAGCAGACTCGCTTAGAAGAACGTTTTAGATATTATAATATAACAGTTTAGAAGCTATGGGTGTAAATACGCAAAAGTAAATACAAATATCAACAGAACATATGACATTTTATACATGGTTTTTAATTGGATACTAAGGGCATTGAATAACAAGGAGAGAATCGCATTTAAATAAGCTATGTAGAATTAAAATAAAAAAATGTCCTGAAATTTTACGTCTCCGTACATGAAGTTATATTTTATTTTGGATAGGATTTTCTTAACAATTTGGTTTTTAAGACCCGTTTGAACTCTGCTAAATTCTGGATGTTAGCAATATGCATCACATAAAAAAGACACAGATATTTTGGGTTATTTTAAATTTTTAAATTTTTTTATCATTATTTATTAAGTTAAAAGAAATACATAATTATTTCACTTTCTTAACTTAACTATATACTCGTACATATTATATTAATTAACTACATACATACATATTATATTAATTAACTACTTACATTAATATTACATTAATTAACTAAATACATACATATTATATTAATTAAATTCATACATACATATTATATTAATTAACTACTTACATTAATATTACATTAATTAACTACATACATACATATTATATTAATTAAATACATACACATATTATATTAATTAACTACATACATATTATATTAATTAACTATATACATACATATTATTTTAATTAACTATATACACACATATTATTTTAACTATATACATACATATTATTTTAATTAACTACATACATATTATATTAATTAACTACATACATACATATTATATTAAATAACAACATACATATTATATTAATTAACTACAAACAAACGTATTATTCTTAACCCATTTAAATAATTATATTATATATCATATTACTTAATATTGCATTACATTATTTATATAATTAACATATTATTAGTATATTACATATTATTCTTATCTCACATATAATAAGTATCTTATTTATTATTTTTTTATATTATACTTTTTTTTTTATTTTGATTCCTTAGTTTGAGATTGAACAGTTTTTTTCAAATATTATTACTCGATTCTCCGTTTTCAGGCTATCGGGAAGGAGATTGTATATATATATATATATCATTGTAGAAAATAATATAAACATAACGTAAATGAAATATGAAAATGGAAAAAAACAACAGAAAATAAAAAGATTTCAGTCGCATCTGGGACTCGAACCCAGGTCCTCTGCCTTTTATGTTAATATTATTTTCTACAAAGATTAAATATAAAAATGAGGTTTTTAAATGTCAATAAAAATAATTAATAATTAAAAATGGAATATACGAGTATATATAAATATACACCATCGTGGCTTCTTTTACTACTTTCAGTCTTTACTGAAGTCGTGTACAATTTATTATATTGTCCTGTGTACCGATTAGTGATTCCAGTGGCGAGTCAGGTATGAATGATGATGGCGTGAATGTTCCCAAAATCAGCATGGATGAAGTTAAAAGATAAATTAAATGTATGAAGAATGGTAAGGCTGTTGGTTTCGATAATATTGCTGCTGAATACTTTAAAGGAGATAGCCGTATAATTCTCACATGGTTATGCAAACTTTTTAACCAGTGTTTAGAGGAGGGTTACACCCCATTAGATTGGAGAAGGGCTGTGATCATGCCTCTATACAAAGGTAAAGGGTCGCGCATGGAATGTGGAAATCACAAGGCTATTAGCCTGCTAAGTTCAGTTGGAAAGCTGTATGGTAGGATATTGATTGAAAGGGTACAAATGAAAACAAAGGATAAAATATGGGATGTGCAAGGTGCATTTATGAGTAGAAGGGGGTGCATGGATTAGATTTTCTCATTGCGTATACTCACAGAGAAGTTTCTGTCAAAAAACCAGAAACTTTTCTGTGCTTTTGTAGATCTACAAAAAGCATACGACCGAGCTGACAGAAAAAAGTTGTGGAAGGTGTTGTCCAAGTATGGAGTGAATACAAATCTTATACAGGCAATCGCATCTCTGTACGAGGGAAGCGTTGCATGTGTTAGGGCAAACGGTGATTTTACGGGGTGGTTTTACATCACAAAAGGTGTTAAGAAAGGCTGCGTAATGTCACCGTGGTTATTCAATCTATACATGGATAATTGTATGCAAGAATTGAAAGAGGTGGGCTTGGGCGCAAAAATGAGTAGTCTGCAAGTATGTTGCCTGTTGTATGCTGATGATGCGGTGCTGATTGCTAATAGTATAGAAGATCTACAGTCCCTCGTATATAGGATGAACGAAGTATGTATGAGGAATGAGCTAATGATGAATGTAAATAAGTCTAAAGTCATGGTGTTTGAAAGAGAGAGTACGAAAACCGTGTGCAATATAGTTGTGAATGATGAATACTTGGAGCAGATAGACGAGTTTGTGTATTTGGGAAGTATGTTTACGAGAGATGGAAAGACTGATAGGGATATTGAAAGAAGGTTGAATGCAGTAAACTCCATTAACGGAGGACTGAACGCGGTTGGCGCAAACAAAAAGTTGTCTAAAGAAGCGAAGCTAGCAGTCCACAATGGAGTGCTGATACCAACTCTGATGTATGGCAGAAATGAGATCTCTGAGACGAATGTGTGGTAAAATCATGTATGATCGTGTGAAAAATGTTGAGATTCGTAAAGAATGCAAGGCTGATGTAAGCGTAGTGAGAAAGATTAAGAAAGGGACGCATAGATGGTTTGGGCATGTAGAGAGAATGAATGAAGAAAGGAGTGTAAGGAGAATATATGACCCGAATGTGAATGGAAGAAGAAACCGGGGACGTCCAAGGAAGACGTGGCACGATCAAGTGAACCAAATACTTGAGTCGGGCCATGTCAGAAGTCGGAATATCAGAAGAGAATGTATGAGACGTTGTATGAAAGTGAATGAAGCAAGAAGTGTATGCCAAGATCGAGTTATTTGGCGGTCCATTCTCTCTGCCTACCCCTGCGGGGAAACGGCGTTATGGTAGTTAGTTAGTTAGTTAGTTAGTGTACTGTTCGTGTACTTGTAATATTTTTATAAATGCTGTGTTCGTGTATAAGTCCATTTCGAATTTTGTAGATTAATAGGCATATATTATATTGATACAGTTTTCTGATTTTCAGCATTTCTTGGTATAGTTTTTTTGTGGGGGTGTCTGGGTTATAATTGAAAAGTTTTTTTATAACTTTATTATTTCTAATTCGTTCAAGTGTGTAATGTGCGTGTTTTCACATATTTCTATTTGGTAATTTAGGTAATCTTAACACATCTGATAAGGATGGATTATTATTAATTCATATCGATTATGTCCTTTCACTTGACATTTCTGATAAAAATGTTTATTGACTCGGTATTTTTTTCTACCTTCCTTCACTCGCAACGTTCCAAGGTTTATCAGAAAGCAAAGAACGCGAATTCAACACTTCCCGTGAGATCCGAGCATGAATAAAATCCACTTTTTAGTACCTTTTACCACAAGTCTTGAAGCGATAACAATAATTCATTATTTGCGGAAGAAATTTGTATCCCATTCAAACTTTTCGATTGAAACTTCTGCAGGAAAAAATGTTAGAATTGAGCATAAAATTTCCGACGCGCGGAAAGAAATATATACAAATGTTTATATTCAGAAACTTCGGAGACGGATTTTTTTATGACACAATTTCATATCGGACCATTTACCAAACGTGCAAAGTTGTGTCTCTACTTTGAAATATAAAAATCTTTCTTTCTAAATGCCAATTACCATTGCGCATAAAGAGGAAATACGTTTTTTCATCGCCAGAAGACATTTTAATGTGTATTCAAACATTAACATTAAAAATAATGTGCGACATCAAAGACCGACAAATCAAAGACAACAAAAACATGAATTGATTTAAAATAAAAAATAAAATTGTTCCGTACTTCAGTCTACAGGGATCATGGATGATAGCAACCTGCAGTGCGAGTAGCAAAGTCCACAAACACTGAAAAGCTGTGCCTACCTTAAGAACATATTGTGACATGAAACTACACAAATTTAAGGAAATATTTTTAAAAAAGTTGTCAGAAATTTGTCGTTTTTTAACAACTGCAAGATTCTACCCGAATTTATTTATAATTATTAGATATTGCCTACTGAGGTTTATATTCAATGAGTTATTCCAAAAATATATATTATTATTAATCCTCGTCTTGAAGGGAATGTCTACAGATGTCACATATAAATTTAAAAAAAACGGTTAGGTATATCAGAGGCACTATTTGTTTTTTTGTAAGAAACAAAAGATAAACATCGCTTTCGAAACATGTTGATATCTGTGCATATTAATAAAGTGGTGAGGACAAAGTATTTTTTTAATTAATTTATTGTTTGTAAGAAACAAACAGCCTTTAATACAAATATATATACAAAGGAAGTTTAACAAAAGGAAAGCCAACAAGTTGCTTGTGCTAACAGTGGTTGCATACAAATGTTTTATTTATAAAGCTAACAAGGTAAAGAAAAAAACAAAATAAGAAGGGAGGGGGAAGAGGAAGAGGAGGGTGAGGAGATGCTCTCGATACATTTTATACTCGTGCATCAATTCGTGGTCGTACGTATTACTTCCGAAGAATGAAGAATGCCGATATTGTAAAATTGTGCGTTATATTGCGAACTTATACGGGGAATTGGAGAATTTATCCTTAGCGGGCAAATGAAAAAAATCAATTTTTCTTTCGTTTCGATGGTATGTGAATATGCACGAAGTTGGTGAGCTCTGGCGGGTCCAAGCCATTATTCATAATTTTAAACAACAGGATTTGATCAAATATTAAACGTCAAGTCAGAAGCGTGATTAAGTTATAGAATTTGAAGGATTCAGTATTATTTGTAGTAGTATTATCAGTGTAAATTAAACTATCTAACGGTTACAAATAAATTCGGGTAGAATCTCCTTGTCATACAAAGGTAGCAGCCAAAAATATATGGGAATTAATTGAAGATGATATTGAGAGTTCTTAGAAATCGAAGTATAAAACCGGTAAAAACGACGGGACGGATTGGGGTAGCCGTGTCTCTGTGGATTAGAGCGCAAGGTTCCAGATAGACCACGAGGTCCTGGGGTTGAGTCCCAACTGCTACCCTTATATTTTTATTTTCTGTGTCTTTTTGGTTTCAAGTTTGATTTTGTTAGTTGTTTATATGATGTTAAATGATTAAAAAAATATATTATTTCGTTAGTAAAGTTGTACTAATTAATAGAGGTACCAACAGGTGGCATTGATTGCTACATTTGTGATTTAAACCGAAAGGCACCTCCTTTTCCGACACTGACAAAAACGAATCTTCCTTTGAATACGCATTGAGCACACATGTGGTTACATTTTTATGTAGAATACAGTCAATATGTACGAATATGACATGCGCGTCATTTTGAATACTTTCTATGCACAGTTTCTGCTTTTAACAAGTATAGTAGGGCGGTCGGTGGGGCACTCGCGGCGCTGCGATTCATAGCAGGACTTCGCGTATATTATTGAAAGTGCAGTTTGATTTCTTGTGATAAATGTAGTCATTTTCATACAGTTTATATTTTTATACGAGCAAGGTAAGATAGGTATTACTTATGTGCCCATGTGGAATGTACGCCTCTTCACAATAAGCGAAAAATATTTGGTGTTCAATTTGAAACGATGCAGTATTTATCTAGCAGAGGATTGAAGCCGACGATTTGAACTGCCAGATCACCTGACTGATTTCGTCAATTGAATGTTGAATAGCTGCGTAGACTTAGTAAAAAACCTGTCATTCGCACTGGAAATTAAATACGTTTAAAAACAGTGATAAAAACACATGAAAACTGTCACATTAAAACGCTTATCAAGTTCCAGACGTTGAAGTCGGTCAATTAATTAACTTTATTATTTCTCTGAACTTCCGCTTGGAGGGTCTTACATTCCTTTCTATATCATACCCGGATTCCAGACGTCTCTACCCTCTACTTACACCCTCTACAGCCCCCACGACCCTTCACAAGCCATAAACCTTCCTCTGGAAACAGATATTAAAGCCTTCAGGCTCGGGGAGGGGGATATTTTATCCTTTTTCTTGTCTCATAACGTCCAGGACTTGCAATCAACGAGCCCTTATGACTCAGAGATCTCGGCATGCTGAATTATGTTAATGGTGACACTCATCATGGTGTTGTGCTGGGAGAAATAATGAAATAACGTTTGTTTTCTGTCAACGCCAACGGGTTCAAATACATGCCCTGATGTCTTAAATTTGAAAGGGTCAAAAGTATGCTAAATGTTCTTTGGTCTTATGTTGACAGGATTTATTATGGCACCTATTATACTGACGAACTATCACAGTGTTGTATTTTTGTTTGGATTAGTTTTTCAGTGTAAATATCACGCAAAGGTGCAATTGCTTGGATCCAGTTGCTTCCAGACTCTTGCCACTAGTCTGTTGGAGAGAAATTACTATTTTTTTAAACGTGCCTTTCCAGAAAGCACGTTGTTGAAGCACTGTTTTTTTTTTATCAAGCCTACTATTATGTTATATCAGTGCTCAACTGCTTCAGCTCATGTTCATATTTACGTTTGTATTCATGTTTATGTTCTAGTTTCCTACATTCATTGTTTTTGTAATTAATTCGTAGAAATTCACTTATTTATTATTAAAATTTAATACTAATCAAATTTAATAATGTTATTTTTAAGCTCTGCAATTATTTTTAGTTTTAGCCATTTCAAACTGCGGTTAATCCACATTGTGACGACTTATTTATGCGATTTTATTTACTCTCACCCAAATCTAACTAAGGACGGGGTTTTAAAAATAATTATTCATTATCGGTAAAACCGATTTAGTGTGAAAATAAATAAAATTCTCTCTTCTCTGAGGTTTTTAAATTTATAATATGATTCCCCGTATTTAAATAATAATGTTTTCTTAATTGACTTATTTAAATAAGTCATCCTGTTTCGATAATGTGTACATACTGAGAAGTAGTGAATATATAATTTTCCTTACTTTATTAATTGATGTTATATTAGGATCATTTGTTCGTTTATTAATTTCTAATTGTTCAAGAAAATTTAATCTAAGACCCTTTCTTTCTATATGTAAGGGTTCAGGCTCGTTATTGTTAAGTGCGACGAGATTTTCACTAAGAAATATTCTGCGAATTTTGAAGAAGTGCTTTTATTTTTATAACATCTTACATGTTCTTTGAATCTAGTTGAGAAAGCCCTTCCCGTCTGTCCGATATAAGTAACGTTACAGTCGTCGTGATCACATTTTAATTCGTATTTGCCACTATTATTAAGTTCAGGATTTTTATTCTTTGAGTTTTTTAGTCTTGTTCCTATAATATTATTGATTCTAACAGCTATGTTTAAATTAATTTTTTTTATATTGCTGCCACAATGATAAAAACTAAAAATACTTGCAGACCTTAATAATAACATTATTAAATTTAATTTTCATACAAATTTTAAAAGTTCTCGTTTCTTGTTCCATTGCTATATAAAGATTTTAATACTGAGGGCGTGCGACGAAGTTCATTTTTAAGGCGATCCACCGGCTAAAATTATCTCTACTTATGCAGGTGGCGATAAGTTTGAAAATCCCGTTTAAAGCCGCATGTTTCGATTTATGCAAAAAAACATCACCAAATTGCTTGTTTTATTCTATTCTGTAAAGCTCAGACATAATTATTAAAATGTTTTATGGTCGTATTCTAAAAAACTTAATTTACCACAATGAACAATACGACAATATAGGAAAACGGGTTCGTAAATGGTAGTGTTTACGCTTTAAACATTTTTTTAATGTCTAATACTTTATTTTTTTGTACGCTTATAAAAAGGCACACGAAAAAAAATGCCCGTTGAACAAAAGGCCAAGGTGTGTTCTACTTGCAATATTTAATTAAATTATCTACGATTTTTCTAGGCCATCAAATTCTCAAAACGAAAACACATGATTTTGCATTAATTCTCATTGCATCGCCTTAAAAAAGTCATTACAAATGTACACTAAAATTTTGATTACACTAGTAAAACCAGACACGTATCAAACCAGAAGCCCTAGCATAAATGATTTGACAATTTCGATGGGTGTATGTATGAATATACCATTAAACACATAACTCTCTTGGAATAAAAATGTACAACAAAATCTACCCCGAGGTTAAAACGTGCGAATGTCATTCTTTGACAAAAATTGACCCGGAAAGAAAGGTATCCGAGAACCTATTAAAAATGTAATACATAACTTTTTTTTTCTGTGTAACTTAATTTTCGTTTTTTTTTCTTTCTTTACTCACATCAAATACAATTTCAGAACCCAATGAATAAAGTTATAACAATATTAAAAAAGTAAACACCTGACAATTCAATATTTTATGGATGTCGTTCATAGCGTCAAATACTTATATTATCAAAGATGACCTGAAGGACTTTGAGGATATGGACAGACAGAGAAGAGCGATATCCGTTAGAGCAGATATGCTCTCAAGGCGTTTTCACCTTTGCAGCGCAATCGTCAAAAGAATACTGTTCAACACATTCTGCACATCTCCGTATACGTCAGAACTGTGGGTGCATTACAGTGCATTCCAATGGCAAAAGATAAAAGTCACCTACAATAGCGTATATCGCCAAATATTCCGTCTACCAAGATACTGCAGCGGTACCGAAATGTTTCTGGAAGGACGAGTGCACTCTTTCAGGGCGCTTCTCCGGCACTGCATAGGAAACATATATTGTAGAGTACGGCAATCCAAGAATACCGTAATTACTGCCGCGGCTACATAAAAGGAGTCTCCCTAGATAGCCCTTTGGAGACGGGAGACCATTAAATGTACACCATAAACTTGTTAATTTTTAATCTCTCTTAGGGAATGAACTTATTTTACATATTTTACTGAGTAATCTTATTCTATATATTTTTTTCTTTTTTTCTTCCTTTTATTTTACTTACCTATTTTCATTTTTTTGTTTGTATTATTATCACTTATGGAACGTATTTCATTGCACTACTCCTGCATACATTCTGGAATAAAGAACTATTATTATTATTTAATCATTGAAGAAGACAATATTAACACAACCTCAATGAAACATGAAACCGAAAAAATAACAGAAAATTAAAAGATATCAGTCGTATCTGGGACTCGAACCCTGTCCTGGACCTGAACCTCTGTCCTTCCAATATCACAACGAGGTTTTTAGATTTCAATAAAATAATTAAAAATTGCTTAATTATTATTATTATTATTAATTCCTTAGAACAGGCACCATGTCTAGCTAGGAATTCATATCGACCAAGCAAATATAATATCATCTTCAACTTATATCGTACCCATCTTAATTTATAATAATTTATCATATTTTGTAAATACAAATTTACCTAATGTAAATAAATCTAAAAATATATAAATTAATTAGGACTGCTTTGCTTACACCACTGTTTTTTAATTTATAAATATGAACATGTTTAGAAATCGAGGTTTCTCTCATCAGGATACATAGTACACTAAAAAATAATGATGACAAGTATAGATAAACATGGGAAACAATAATGTACAATTGACAGAAACGCCCTTCAAGTGATTTTTCACAAAAAATGAACTATGCAAATAATCTAATAATTATTATTATTGTTATATGTGATCAAGTGGGTAAGTAATTAATTAAACTCTAAAGAATATTAAAACAATTAAAAAAAATCTTATGAAGTGTATAATAATAAATTTATACTAGAATTTTGAAAAAGAAAACATTTTTATTATTAATATAAATTAAATAAAGAAGATTCCACAGCATAAAAAATAAAACAATCACAGTTATTATTTTTATTCTTATGATTGCATTCATAATAATACCAAGTAGCCCTGCGCGTGCACAAGTGTCAAATTAGTCAACCAATATGTGTATCTAGGTGTTACGGCGGGTTGTAACATGAAATGGGACGTATAGATTTATAACCCATGTAAGCGCCTTCGAGCCATTGTAGGAAGACTCTATACAGTAAAATTTTATGTGCTTATAAAAAACTATGAAACTAATTTATTGGTCTCTAGCAGAATCGAGCGTAAGGTATGGTAGGACATCTTGGGGACACTCGTGTAAGACCAACATAAAACATTTACAGCTGATTCAAAACACCATGGTAAAGTTGCTAGTAAGTAAAACAGTTTTTAAGTGAAGGCGAGAAATTGATTTCATGTACAAATAAATTAATGTATTACCTGTTGGCGCTCTTTTGTGCCAAAAAATTCTACTGCAACATATATCTGACAGTCCGTACAGGGCAGTGGTGGATCATTTACATAATACACGATTCACACAAAATATAGGAATGATAGTGCCAATATTTCGAAATAAATATGGTCAACGAACCCTAGAATACAATGTGCCATTTATATTTAATAAGTTGCCATACGAATTTAAAACAATTACTCACTGATGTTAAAGTGTTGGCTTTTGGAAAGTAACCTTGTGTATTGATGGTAACAAATATGACGGTCTCCTTGATTGTATAGCTCCTTGATATCTGCTGTGCTATTTTGCTCTTTCTTACGTTGTCTACTGAACTCATATGATGGTCTCCTTTATTGTATATCTCCTTGAAATCTAATATTATATTAAGTCTTTCCTCACCGTAACAAAACAGTAATGCTGTATTATTTTTTTTTTATTTTTCAATTTGTTTAATACTTGCTCATATTTTAATATTTAAAAAATATTATTCATATCGATTTTATGTAATTGAAGTCTTATATCTCTACGATAAAAATTTTATGCTGTTTTCATATTATTAAAAAAAATACCTTGTGTACATTGATCACAAAATGCAACCAGTAATATTGTTTTATTATTGCGTTACATTTATATGATGATTGTTATTTATTGTTGTATTATATAATATTGTTAAACTAAACTCTTACTGATAAGCTACTTGCAGTGGCTTAGCGGGTACAATTACCCATTGTATGTATTTAATATTATACAATAAAAAATAATAGTATATTAAATACAGTTATTAACGTGAAAATAAAGTTAAGAGATAGCTATTTAAAACAAATATTTTATTGTTAATAATATTTATTTGACTATTAACACTTTTGGTTGAATTCGTACATAAAACAAACAAAACCTTTAATCATGTCAAAAGAATGATTTTGTTAATTGTTTTTGTGTTTAATTCGTAGAACTCCATTTAATTTTTTTTTAAATTTAATATAAATCAAATTTAATAATATTATTATTAAGTTCTGCAAGTTTTTTTAGTTTTTATTATTGTGACAGCTGTTTCAGCGTTTAAGGCCATTTTCAAACTGTCACAGTTGAATAATAACATTATTAAATTTGATTTTCATTAAATTTAAAAAAAGGAATGATTTGTTTCTAAAATATGATTGGCAAATTCAGAATAATTATTATTACTTAAACACGTTAGTGCTCCTTAACTCTAGTATTAAAATTTCTTCATCCAAACAATTATTTTTTGGAAAAGTTATGATACCTACTATTTAAATGTACTCTGATTTTTCACAAAATTGACTAGTTTCCCTACGATTCCATAAACTGTCCCAAAACCAAATGAAATAAAAAAGGAATGATCGTAAATCAACAGTGGTATTCACTTACAAGTCATTTGGAGGTAAGCATGGAGGAAGAAGAAGACAGAGAAGTGGGAAGGGGGAGAGCGAGGGTGTTAGTTATGGAAGAAAGGTGTAATTAGCTTCCTGGCCACGGCTCTGTATCATGGAGGGAGGATTTACAGTTATTACTGGGACGTGGAAGCGAGGAGGAGTTTAATTGTGCGGACTGGGCTTGGTTTTTCAATGTAACCTTCTCAGACGTGTTGGAAGTTGTAAAGTGATTCTTAGTGAATGGTGTTTGTATTTGAATCTGTATTGGGATTCTATGGCTGTTAATGCAAACAAAACGTAATAATAACATGGAAACAACGTAATAACGTTATGCGTTATAATAACATAATTATAATGAAAAAATATCGTAATAAAGCAATAACGTAATAATGCTTTGTCCATGCTAAAAAAATACTCAACACCTACGGCAACAGTAGTGTCTATTTGTTCATGCATCACTTATTGCGATTTTTTAAATTATGTTTGGTGTGTTACCTAGCAAGTTTTAAAAATATTTTTATAGGACATGGGAAAGGCGAAGGTCAGGCGGTGTCTGGCTGTTCATATTACTTCTCTTTATACTGCTAAAGCCGTTAAAAGAAATATTTCTATAGTTTTCTCAACTCAATTAGACCAAATAAAACCCAACATTTACATTAAAAATGAATAATATTTAATTTGTTTTTTAATATAATAGGTGTATTTAAAAATATTACATGAAATAACAGTACGATCGTTTCACAATGATACTTTGTCAAAAATACGTGACATAACATAGGAATTAAAAAGAACTGTCTACCCTTATTCAAAATTATCTACTTGATCGTCGACAATGTTAAAAAATTGATGCTAATATTAGTAAACAAGAATCTGTGAAGCATGGGATTCCTCAAGGAATAATTATTGGCCAGTTATTGTTCCTCGTTTAAATTAATGATCTATTTAACATGAAAATTCCGGGAAAACTTTTCTCATTTACTGATGATACTGCAATCATAGTACGTGGTAATTCCTGGAACGAAGTCGCCAAAAATGCCAATAAATGCACTTCCATTTTCAAAGAATGGCACAACCAAAACCTGAACTCTGAACTGTGAAAAAACTATTTACATTAATTTCCATAATACCAAAAGGACGGCAACTCTAACCAACCTAAATATAAGGTTCCACAACAATGTTTGCAACCCTGTTACATGCCATAATTGTAAAGAAATGAGTTCAGGGAATACAGTTAAATATTTGGGAATTATAATAGATAGCCAACTCAAATGGACATATCATATAGAAAAGCTTGCGAGTAAAATAGGGTATTTATCTTTTATATTTAAACATTTGAATAACACAGTTGATATCCAAATGATGAAACTGGTATACCATGCACTGGTGCAATCATCAGTATCTTATGGAACAATCGGATGAAAGAGAATTTGTAATACTTACATTAAACCACTTAAAAGTACCCTCCCCTCCATATAAGTATTCCACGAGGCCAAACTGTTGGATATAAGAAACAAATATTGTCTACAGTAGCTAAAAAACATATTTTCAAAAAAAAAAAATTTTCCCAAAAAACGAAAATAACTTTAGTAACAGAAAAATAACGTAGTAGAAGTACCTTTGTGTAAAACTAGGGTAGCGCAGAGACGTGTTTTTTTTATTTACTGTCTACAGAATGAAAATGTCCAAACACATCGTCTTTAAATACATACAAAAAATTTATAAAAAAAACTGGACAAAAACCAAAGAAGCCTTTTCCTGCTGTAATTAATTGCACATTCTCCAAATTTAATTTTCCTTTTTTTGTTGTATTTTTCTTATTTAACTTACAATTTTTATTTTACCTCTTTTCAACGTTCATGTATTAATACAAATATGGTTTAATCTCTCAAACAAAAAAAAATAATATAACGAGCAAAATTTTTATATTTAATTTTATCTGTTTTTCTTTATAATTATATAATTAATAAAAACTCACATAATTTGCAAACTTGTAAAGATATGGATCTAAAGAATATAGATATGTATGTATATATATGAGTATATATATACATATAACCAAAAAAAAAAAAATAGTTTCACGAAGAAAGAAACTGCCACTAACTAATACCAAGTATATCCACGCACTGGCATTGCCTATTTGGGATTTTTTGTTTTATATATAATAAACATAAATTTAAGTTCGCGTATTCAAATATATATATATTTGAATACGTATATATATATATGTAATTGAATATAAAAAAATACGCATATTTAAAAAAAAATATTATGTTTATACAAATGTATGTATGAAAATATTTATTAAAAATATCTCAGTACGGTTTTTCATAGTGAGGCATTCACGAAACATTGTAATATATAAATAATTATGGTAACAGTACCAAAAAAACATCCTTACATAACACTACGTTATACATAATCTGTATATTATAAAATTTTGCTCATATTACAATAATTGATTGCTAAAAGCATTTACCTTGTGACTAAACATATTTTGAAATTATAATAAATATTCTGACTGGTGGTCTTTCACCAGGGCGATACTGAGAGTATCTTCCTCTTGAGAACAATATGCAAAAACACAATTTACCGTTTTATTTACCATATGTGAACTAACCGGCCTCCATCGTCGAGGGGTAAGGCTCTCGACTACGAGTCCGAAGGTCGCGGGTTCAAATCCCGGCGTGCGCAAGTAAATTTTATTTAATTGATTTGTGTTGTTTCACAATTAATTAATTAAAAATAATATATGGTATATTTGCGCACGTTCCAGAGTGGAAGATACTCTCAGTATCGCCCTGGTGAAAGACCACCATTCAGAATTGAAACGTTGCTTGAAATGGCTTTTTAGCCGTGTTTGGTGACCAGATCTGAATAGCCAGGTATTTCCCCACCTCCCTCTTCCCCTTCTCCTTCCCCTCCCCAATACCTTCAGCCTCACAGCATTCCCCAATTGGGAATGCCATAGTCTCACTGGCTCCAGACGGTTGGGAACAGTTGGGACTCATGTGCGGTATTCATATAAAAAAAATAAAAAAAACCAACATATTTTAATGAAATAGTATTTAATATACGCACGTCGTGATTCAAACCCGTGTCTTCTAGGTCTGGAGCCAACGGGTTTGCACCACTGCCACGGAAATCTAATTATTATGGTATCTCGTGTATGTTGTTACAATTTTATAATTTTTTTTCCGATTATTTTCCGATTACGATAAAATTTTTATGACTTTATCCAAAAATTCGCTTTTGTAAAGAATCTGTCTCCTAATCCAAAATAATAGTTCACGTATTACAAACAATAGAATATTTTTTTAACAACATTTTTGATTGACTACTTACCTACTTTAATCAATTTTTGTTTAAATTTATAATATGTCTATTTTTACATTATTGTGTTCTTTATTTATCATTTGTTTATACTTGACATCAATATTTTTTAGTATTCTATATATACCTGATCAAGAAAACATCGCTTTCGAATCATGTTGATATGTGTATATTAATAAAGCGGTGAATACAATGTAATTTTTTAATTCATTTAGTCATAACACATTAGTCACGCTACAATGTTATTCAAAACTAGTTCAGAGTGACTTTCCGCTTGATCAGCAATCTCAAAAGTATTCTCTTATTAGCATTTCCTTTGAGTCCGATGCATTGCTACTTCAAACATTTATTGTCTACAAACTTCACTTCGCTTCTTGTTTCGGTAATGGATGTTCAGAATTTCAAGTTACATAATACGTTAGATAAACATGCTCGCTCGAGGCCCGTGATTTGAATCACAACTTTATTATTGGCGTATGTTACAGGTGCACGAATAGCTCATCTCTGTATTTTAATATCAGTAGATAGGCAGGTATATAAATATCAGAAATTAATTAATAACAATTATTTTATACAGTATGTGTTTTTATGAATAAGCAGGATGTATAAATTTTGATTAAGGACACATAAAAACACACAGTATCGACACCACAAAGCAACTAAATAAGGGTCTGACCGTCTCTTTGGTTGAATGGCTATGAATCCGAAGGTCGCGAGGGGGGGGGGGGGGTGAGCTAGGTGTGATCCCAATATAAGTAAAACAGCAATATTCAGCTTGTTGACACAATCGAGTATTTAGTTTGACCCTTGTATAACTGATGTATAATTTGCTTATCGCAGTCAAAATCACGCGAAGCAAAAGCGGACGGCAGTGAACTAGGCTAGTGCCAAAATAAGTGTCCGGCAAGTTTATTCATTTCGACGTCGGTTGTTGATACGTAAAAAGAGATGGCGCTGTACAAAATAATTTTTCCAAAACATTTATTTTGTCACCATAATTTCAAAATTAATTTAAATGTAAGCATAATTTTCCAATGCACGTGTAATAGTGTCACGTGTACAATATAGTAGTACTCAACTGCATATCCGTTACAAACCGTAAGTGTGCCCCACTGTTAGGGCCAAATATTCCTTAATAAACACTTGAATCTGTGCAGAACCCGGTGATCCGTCGGTTTGAAGAAGTGGCCTATTTCTTTGGAGCACAGGCTTCAGGTGGAAACACTGTCCTTGTTCTACAGGTTTAGTGATCGTTATTGATTCCTTTGGAACCGGTGCAAAGTCGATATATATGCCAAACACTCTTTAGAAACCCGAGTAAATCTGGGTCCAAAAAATTTAGTGTCTTGTATAGGGCTAAAAGATTCATCAATAGTGATCAACTGCTAATCCTATACAAATCTCAAGTACGTCCAACAATTGAATTTGGAAGTCACCTTTGGGCTGCAGGTCTAAAATACTTGTTAAACCTGATTGATTTTGTGCAAAGGAGGGCGGTACGTCTGAATCACAATCCGTTATTAACAGACCGACTGCCATCTCTGATGCATAGACGAAATGCTGAGTCTGAGACGGTATGCTGAGTCTGTTCTGCAGATGTTTCGATGGAGCCTGCTCGAAGGAGCTAGCAGCGTCGATCCCCTCCGCGCCCGTAAACACGAGCGGAACATTTTTTCACAGTTGATGTCGGCTTTATGAGAATGGGTCGTTTCGCCGACACGTTTTTTGTGTAAATCGGCTCGTATGTGGAACGAGCTACTGGCACCTGTCTTTCCTCCTACATTTAATCCGGGCTTCTTCAAGGCCCGCATTAATAAATCCCTTACTACAACCCCCCCCTTAACCCGCCTCACAACGTTGCCCAGCCGAGAAGCAATATAGCTCTCTATGTATGTGCTCTGTACATACGGGGGCGCTCTTGTGAAGTGTCACATAAAATTTATAAATAAAAAAAGCGCCCAATATTTGTAACCAGTTAGACGGGGTCGTTTTTGTGAATCTTTTTTTGAGTTAATACAAAAATAAATGAAAACATGTATTTAAAATTGCAATGCAGTCGAGTAACAATGTCATTTAAACATTTTGATTTCATTTTCTTTCAACAATATTTATGACAGCTTGAAAATGTGTCAAAATGCCATATCGTCTTTAGAAAAATAATCCATCATTTTCTATGTATTCATCTCTCAGCGGATATGACACCGGCTGGCAGTAGATGAACGATGATTAGCCCCGAGGGAACCGACCTACTGTCTTTCTAGCACAAGCTCTTATGTGGGAAAATTTCCATCGTTTAATATGCACATGACATTATACATTAACATAGTTTACACCTTGCTGAGTTACATTACCACCACAAGTCAAAATACTTAGTTTTGTGATAATCGACATAAAAGTATCAAAACTGTTGCAAGTTAAAAATAACATGAATAAAATGAGATTTATCAAATTTCATGACGGTATTTTGAGTTAATTGAAAGCTTTGTCCTAGTTATGTCGCCATTGTAGTAATACAAATGTAAAGGTTATTTTTAAGATCTCACAGAATCATTATTTTACATGTTATTGTCAGTTTACTTAGCATACTTTTCACGTTTTGAGAAGGTTGTAAATCAACACATATATGAATTGATATAATTTATAAACATAGTCCATATATTTTTGGCTACTACTTACTGTGAAAATTAATTGAAGATGATATTGACAGCTCTTAGAAATTGAAGTATGATACCGATAAAGATGAAAGAACAGATTATGGTGGGTACAGTTCAGTGAATTAGAATGTAAGGTTTCTGATAAACTACCATATCCTGGGTTCGAGTCCCAGTTGCTACCGTTATATTTTTCTTTTCTCTGTCTTTCCGGTTTCACGTTTCATTTTTAGAGTTATTAATGTTATCTTCAAAGATTAAAAATATATTACAATGAGGTTTATAAGATTCTATATATTATTTTTAAATTGAATATTAATCCTAGGTTATAGATGAAGTTAACAAATGTCCGATATAAATAGAAATCGGAAAAGCATTGTTATGTAACAATATCAGTTACAACACAATAAAAGAATTTAGTCGTTTGTAGAATATGTTCTAGCCGATGATTGCTATACTTCACGCTCCGGATCAATAGCGACACGTTTGCGGCCGGCCACCGTTGTTTTTGACCGGCCAAATAGGCGTACATGACATAGCTTCCGATGGTCACTACGACGTGGGCTCGCACTGAGCAAACGCCAGCCAATACTAATCCAGACGCAGATCCCAGCAGTCGTGCAGGGAGGTAGTACGGCAAGCCTTCGGGCGCCGGCCCCCCTGCGTAGTTATCTGGCGTCCTTGCCGATATTGCAACAGTACATTGTAACTTGTTATCTTTGTATTAAACATAAATGTTAAAGCCAGTGACCGGTGCATTAACTCGCTGTGTCCTGCCTGACATTGTACGTGCGAGGTACAGAGTCTCTAGACATCACCCCTTTTTATGCTGAAGGGATCGTGACTCTTGTCGCTGGCCACCTCATGTAAGCAGAATTGTTTCAACCTCTTTTATGTGCTGTAATAACTGTGCCCTTTTGAATATTATGCCTGATTTGAGATTCACCAGAGAGAGAGAGATTATCGAGCCTCAGATTAGAATAGATACTGCGCCTTGTTGTGAACCCCGTATGTAATTACCTGTAAATGTTTCCCCTGTAAAATAAACCTTTCCAGAAAGCACGCATATTTTCACTGATAGCTAGTTACCTTCCGATATAAGGCTAAGGCCGATCTGCGACTTGAGACAGAGTTGTGATGCCTCTACCAATTGAGCTAACCTGGTGGATCCTGAGATCAGCCCCGCATCTAGCCTCGAGGTAAGTTAACCTTTCCTTCTTATCACTGCCCACGTGGGTGGTTCTCTATCACTGGAGACCCATCCTCTTCCCCTCTTATGACTGGCGACCAATGTGTCACTCCCTTTTCCTTTCTTATCACTCCCGGCCAACTTTGGGCCTGTATTCTTATCACTGGTCGCCCTCACGTGGGGCTTTTTGTCCTTTCTTATCAGCATACACGAGATATTATCTAAATATTAAAAATAAGTTCAGGTAGCATCATGTAGACATGATAAAATAGTAGCAGCCAAAAATTAGTGGGAATTTAATTAGATACGTATGGGAATTGATTAAGTACGATACCGATAACAATGACGGAACGGATGGGGATAGCTGTAGGTCAGTGGATTAGAGTGCAAGGTCCCGGATACACCAAAATGTTCTGGGTTCGAGACCCAGTTACTTCTTTCAGCTTTTCTTTTCTGCGTCTTTTCAGTTTCGTGTTTCATTTTGAGAGTTGTTAATATTATCTTCAATGATTACATTTTAGTAGTTTGTCAACAGTTAAAATGCGTAAAAACAGCAAAAATGAAAGAAAATATTTTTCTACATCTATCAGCCGTTGTCACAATAACTGCATAGAAAAACTGTGAATTCCCGTCGGTGTTAAAAAAATAATACAGTAAATTATTGACTGGTTTTTTATCATTTTAAAATGCTCTAGGGATCCTCATCTAGGAGATGCTTTGAGGCGGAAGGAAATAAAAAAGGGGAAGGAGACAGTAAAAAAGAAGGTAGAAAAAAGCCTGACAGTTTTGATCGGTACCAAAGATAACTAAAGCCAACTCAAACAATTATTCTTTTCAAAATTATAATATATATTTTTTTAATTAATAAAAGTCAAATTTAATACTGTTATTAAGTTTTGCAAGTATTTATAGATTTTATTATTGTGACAGCTGTTTCGGCGTACAGAACCATTTTAAAACTGCGGTTAATCCACACTGAGGTGATTTATTTATATGATTTTATTTACTTCCACCCAATTCCAATTTGGACGAGATTTTAAAAATAATCATTTATTATCAGTAAAACCGAGTTAGTTAGATAATAAATAAAATTCTGTATTCTGTGAGGTTTTTACATTTATAATGTGTTTTCCCCGTATTTAAATGACAATGCTTTCTTAATTGCTTTATTTAAATGTTTAATATTGTTTTGATAATGTGAACATACTATTATTAATTAATGTTAATAAGGATAATTTGTCCGTTTATTATTTTTTTATTGTTCAAGTAAATTTAATCCAAGACTATTCGACGGCCTCCGTGCCGAGGGGTAAAGCTCACGACTATGAATCCGAAGGTCGCGGTTTCAAATCCCGGCGTGCGCAAGTAAATTTTATTTAATTAGTTTGTGGTTTTTCACAACTAATTCATTTAAAAATAATATATAGTATATTTGCGCACGTTCTAGAGTGGAAGATTCTATCAGTATCGCACTAGTGAAAGACCACCATTCAGAATTTAAACGTTGCTGAATAGCCAGGTATTTTTCCACATTCCTCTTCCCCTTCTCCCTCTCCTCTTGGAATTGGGATTGGATTGGGACTCTTATGTGCTCATAATATAAAAAAAAAAATTAAGTTCAGCAAGTATTTTTAGTTATTCATTATTGTGACAGCTGTTTCGGCGTTCAGGGCCATTTTAAAACTACCTATCGATGCCTGCCTTCCATTTTCGAACTGTCAACTGGCAGTTCAAAAATGGTCTTGAACGCCGAAACAGCTGTCACAATAATAAAAACCAAAAATACTTGCAGAACTTAATAATAACATTATTAAATTTGATATATATTAAATTTAAAAAAATATATATCTAAAACCCTTTCTTTCTATATAAGGGTTTAGGCTCGTTGTTATCAAACGAGACGTGATTATTCACGAAGAGATGTTCTGCGAATTTTGAAAAAATGCTTTCATCTTTATAACATCGTGTGTATTCGTTGAATCTAGACTAAAACTAAAAATTCTTACACAACGTAACAATAACCTTATTAAATTTGATTTATATTAAATTTAAAAAAAAACTTAAACGGGGTTTTACGAATTAAACACAAAAACAATTAATAAGCTAGAAATTATTAAAAACAGAGCTATGAGATGTATACTAAGGAAAGGCAAATATACAGGTATCAATCAAATGATAGAAGAGATTTATTGGATTCCGGTAAAAAGAGATAATGTGTTAATTTTTATACATAAAATTCTGAATAATTAAATGCCAAAATATATTACGGATGAAATTATTTTTTAATAAAAATCTACAGAATTATGAAACCAGGAATGAAAATAGAATCACAGAACTGCTTAATGTATAGAGGACTGAAAATGTATGATGAGATGCCTGGAAGTTCATAAAATGAATTATTATGCGTACTGCAAAACTGTAATTATATAAACAATGAAATGCAACCATATACCTATTAGTTTAAGTACATACAATGTTATATGAACTCACTCAATAAATAATAAATAATCAAAAAAATTATAATTGGTTTTTGGTATATCGAATTAGGGTAATCGTTATTATTATCGATGCTATAGAGTAATTGGAAATATCCGTGGAAACATTACAAAGGGGGTTATCCACGGACGAGACGATAGTGTCTTTTTCATGTTGTTAAAATTAATTCAAAATCCAATTAATCTGATTTACTTCGTAGATAAAAGTATCAAATAATTATTAAAATCCCTTTATTGAGATCATTCTGAACTACTAAAGGCCAAGATAGATTTGTAATGGTTCTTTAAATTGAAATGAATTGGCTTTCTCTTGATATTTCGGTCCATTCTATTTTATTTATTGCTCGAATTTCTTTATCCAGCATCTCAACAATCCAATAATATTGTGATTAGTCTTTTCAATTTGTAATTAAGATGAAGTAGCAGTTACTTACAATTTATCTAATTATTACGAATTTGTAACTGAACCTTGAGTTTAATGTATTTTTCGTGACTTGGGATGGTCATTGCAGTCCGAAATGAAAAGAATTTCCAATAATTTGTTTTTAAAGACTATATACTTTTTAGTTAATTTTATTACTGTTCTACCGGTTTGGACACATCCGTATCAATAAGTAGCATTTTTAAAACTTAAATTAAACAAGTACAGAAATAATTAGACATTATTAGGTGAGGGTAGTGGGATTGGTAATTTGGAGGCGGAGGGGTGATTTTTTTTTGTTATTGTTTATTTTTAATGTTTCTATTTCTAAATAAATAAATAAATGCCCAAGAAATACAAAAAAGAGAATATTTGAAACATTTCTTGTGAACTCTTGCGGTAATTTCATTTAATTTTTCTATATTGCAATGAGATACAAATTTATTGTGTACAGGTATATAATGAAATTAATGACCATTAGAGAAATATTGGAAAAAGGTTAAAGCTTGTAATTTAATTTTGCGTTTGAATTACGCTATTTTTTCTAGTAAATGCTCAAAGTTAAAGAATCCTTTCCAATTTCTTCGAATTTCCAGGTTATTTAGAAATATTTCAGCCTTGAAAACTTTGTATACATCTTTAGTTCGAAGTCAAGTTGAATACAACTACTCGATCTGGTCCCCCATTTTAAAATACATTCAGATTCAATCGAAAAAATTCAACACTAATTCCCAAGACACATTTATTATAAACTCGGTATTCCATTTTTTTTTTATTTTTTTTTATTGTATAATATTAATTATATACAGTGGGAACTTATACCCGCTAAGCCACTGTAAGTAGCTTGTCAGCAGGAGTTTATTTCAACAATATAATATAATACAACAATAAATTACAATCATCATACAAATGTAGGGCAAAAATTATTATATTTAGGCGCATGCATCTTGTCCTGTACATAAGTTGAGAAAAAAAAAATTAAAGAGAAAAAATAATGGTAAAGGCATTACAGATTTGTTATTGAGATACTAGAGTCCAATCTTATAACACCGATTTAAATAATATTATAAAAATGTCAATATCATAAAAATATCAAAATTATAAAAGTACCAATATTATAAAAGTATCAATATTATAAAAATATCAATATTATAAAAACATCAATACTTTTAAAAATATCAACATTATAAAACATTCATATTACAAAAATATAACTATTACGTAAATATCAGAAATATCAAAGTATCTGTAAGTATTAAATAGATTAAGAAATAAAAATTTAAAAGATATATACATAAAACAGCAGTACAGGTTGGTTACAATGAGGATAGACTTAAATATAATAGTAACACAGTAACAGTAAGTACACCAGATATCTAGGAGCTATACAACCATGGAGACCGTCATATTTTTTACCATCAATACACAAGGTTACTTTCCAAAAGCCAACACTTTAACATCAGTGAGAATTTCATCATAGGACAATTGTTTTTAAATGCGTACGGCAATTTGTTAAATGGTACAATGTATTCAAGGGTTCGTTGACCATATTTATTTTGAAATATTGGCACTATCATTCCTATATTTTGCGTGAAACGTGTATTGTGTACATGATCCACCACTGCCTTATACGGACTTTCAGATATATGTTGCAGTAGAATTTTATGCCACAAAATACCACGAACAGGTAATACATTAATTGATTTGTACATAATATCAATGTCTCGCCTTTGGTTAAAAACTGTTTTACTTACTAACAATTTTACCATGGCGTTTTGAATCAGCTGTAAATGTTTTATGTTGGTCTTACAGGAGTGTCCCCAAGAAGTTATACCATACCTTATAGTCGATTCTGCTAGAGACAAATAAATTAGTTTCATAGTTTTTATAGGCACGTATAATTTTATCTTGTGGAGTCTTCCTACAATGGCTCGAAGTCGCTTACAGAGGTTGGAAATTTGTACGTCCCATTTCATATTACAATCCACCGTAACACCTAGATACACGTACTGGTTGACTAATTCGATACTTGTACACGCGCAGGGCTGTTTGGTATTATTGTGAATGCAATTAAATGAATGGGATATGATTACAGGTGCCTCTCTGTACCTTGCATGCGGGGATCTTATATGCATCAATTTCGTTTTTTTAGCATTGATTATTAGACCAGAGTCATGTGACCATTTTAATAAAGAAATAAAGTCTACCTGTAACAATTTTATTGCAGTATCCAAATTTTCATGGGATATTATAAGTGCTGTATCATCAGCATATACATAATGTTTAACAAACGAGAATATTTTGTTCATAAGTGATACAAAGATAATATAGAGCGTTGGACCTAAAATTGACCCTTGTGGAACTCCTGTTTTGACATTTCTTCTTTTACTAAATTTGTCTGATATTTTTACCTGGATTTGGCGGTTGGTTAGGAAGTTTTTGAATAGTTTGAGAAAGTTTCCTCTTACCCCTATTGCCTCCAAAATATTTAACAATTTCATCGGGTCTATAGTATCAAAAGCCTTTGAATTGTCTATAAACAGTACCAAAACATGTCTTTTATTATTCAGTTCATTATTTATATAGTTAGAGAAATCCTGAAGTAACATTTCAGTACTTTTTTTTTTTTGAAAACCAAATTGATTAGGATCTATTAAAGAAAAGCACTCCAAGTATTTGGTTAGTTTTAAAGATATGTATTTTTCAAGAATCTTTTCTAGAGCGGGTAATATACTAATCGGTCTATAGTTTTCTATATCAGTATGTTTCCCATTTTTGTAAATAGGTCTGATAATACTACATTTGAGTTCATCTGGTATCACAGCTTGTGTTAAAATTATGTTGATCAGATGAGTTAATATAGGACCCAAAATATCTATGTGTCTTTTTATGTCAAACATTCGGATATTATCTATGCCAGGGGACTTTGAATTTTTGAGAAGTTTGACTATACTCAGTATGTCTGCGAGTGATGCTCGTGGTATATACAAACTTTGCGGTGACTCTATCGGGACAATATTTGACGCCTTAAAATCACATTTATGAACCATTGAGGCTATGTTATCTGAAAAATAATTAACAAATTGGTTTGTAACATTTTCCGCAGATTGATTTTTTAACATAAACCTACTAATTACATCGTCACAGTTACTCTTTGTCCTACGTCCTAGAATTTTATTTATTTCATCCCATGTTTTTTGATATCTGAAAAATTATTCTTAAATTTATCATTGAAAAAGGTTGTTTTACTTTTTATTATTAATTTAGTAACAAAATTACGAAAAGATTTGTATTGTTTTTCATAAATTGCATTTGTTGGGGAGCTTTTCCACCGCTTAAATAAAGAATCTCGTTTTTTTAATGTGTGATAGAATATCTTCTGTCATCCATTCTTTTATAATCCAAGGTCTTGCATTGGGTTTTACATCTATAAATATTTTACTATTTTCATATACTTCGTTAAACTTGCTTTTTATTTGACTATATAAATTATTGCAATCATTTGTCTGAAGCAAAGCATTCCAGTTATAATTTCTAATTGAAAAATCTATTCGTTTTTGAGATAAAATTGAGACTTTCCGCCCTTTATTTGTAGGCCGTTTATTAGTTTTATAGTACGGAATGTTCACAGCTTTTGCAAAGTGGTCTGCAATGATGAAGTCACAAACACATGCGTAGAGTATGTCAGTTTCTTTGTGTTTGCTATTATATCTAACAAAAATATGATCCAAACATGTTCGTGTCATTTTACTATTTGCTATAGCTTCCCTTGTAACGTCGTTTATACATTTTAAAATAGTTATTTGAAAGAGCATTTTCATAGTGAATAATCACAGGATCTATATAATTTAACAAATCAATATTTATGTCACCAAATATTAGCATATTTTCATTAGGGTTTGAACATTTTGTTAATATTGATGAAAGTTCATTGATAAATGATTGTTTACTAAGATTTGGTGGTCTATATATTGCTAGTACATTGAGTATAGAATTATTTGGTAATGTTATTATACAGGAAATATTCTCGAACAACTTTGTTTCAAGTAAATTTTGGGTGAAAGGTAAAGTATCCCGAATATACAAGGTTATACCCCCTCCAGATTTGGATGTGCGACAGTAACTAATGCTACTGTAACCGGGAATTTCGAAAAGACAAGTATGTTCCCTTTTTATTGAAGTTTCACATAGCATTAGGATATCTATATTATTCCAACAATTTTGGAGGTTAGCATGTAAAACATCCCAGTATTTAGATATGGATCGAATGTTTAGTTGAACGCAAGTAAAATTACCTATATTATGGCCAATTTTATGTTCTTCCGTCCACTGTTTCAAGTCATTAGTCCTCGTGTAGATAACATCACCGTCGTCATCAATGTATTTATACGCCATAATCGATGGTGGCAAAGTCCTTGGAAAGAGCAGCCTTATAAGCTGGGCAGGTGTCCTTGTCTCCAGTCGAATGTCCAGCGGGCTTGCCAAACCTGGTACAGGTGGCACATACTGGCTTGGCGGCAGCTTTTGGGCAATCTGTCCTGGCATGACCTTCACCTGCACAATGTCCACATCTTTGCTGGTCCTTGCAGAACTTGAAGGAATGTCCGATCATTTGGCACTTGGAACACACTGTAAGCCCAATAAAGTCACGAACGCGGCACACATTCCAGTCAACAAAGACCTTTCCTTGCTTCACCAGCACGTGACGTAGATGGGCAGGTACCTCGTAGACCCGGTGGCATGTCGATCCTGTCCGAGCACCAGCTAGATGACTTAGCTTGCACGTTTTCACTGTGGGTTCTAAGTCTGCGTTTTCCTGGATTCCCGTTAAGGCACTCCTGAGAAAACACTCATCTGTAAGGTCCCGAGGAACATTAAAAAAGATCACTCGTGGATGTCGTTTAGTGGGTAGTCGGGCACTTAGAGTAGCCGAGTTTGCTAGACATGGGGTTTTGAGTATTTTTTCCCGGTCTTCCCGAGTAGCGGTTTGGATAACTATGCCTTTGTTACGGATGTTCCTTATACCCGTAACGCGGATTCCATGCTCAGATGGTCGTAAGACGTCCTTCAGGAGCTGCTTCGTTTCGTCGCTATCCTTAGCCGAAGCCAGTTTCGGAAAGATGCATATAGCAGGCTTAGGGGTCCCAACACTAAGTCCTGTACGGGTGATTGGAGGTCTTGGCGTATTCTGAGGACCATTTTTGACCATGTCGGCAAACGATAGGCTTGCCTCCTTGCTTTAATTGAAAGTATTAACAGTAATGATGAAAGAACTACATTTACTAAATATCTCAAATCGAATAATTATTTTCTACTTGATATTTGTGTTCAAAATTGTAAATGGTAGTATAGACAGCCCTGATTTAATTAACCTGATTCAATTTCATATACCTACGATAGTTCTTGTTCCAAAATCCTGTTTAAAAGTAACAACACCAGGACTGAGCATTACAAACAGTCGCTTGTACCTAGATTACATGAAGTTAGTAAAGGATTCGCAGATGTAGCGGATCTATTTAACTGCACGGACGGTAAGTACAAGAAGGCTATACTGTCATATCTTTTCAATCAATATCAATATAACTTAAAATTAATATATGTTTTATATGTACGCATATCTTTTACTTTTATATCCTTCATGAACTTTTATTCTGTATATACTCTCTGATGTCATTGCATGACCTAATGCCACATTTAATAGTTACCCTTTTAACTTATTTGTGCCATATTCTTATGCTTGTAGTTGTGACATGCAATTTTTGTTTATAGTATATTTATATAATTGATATTAAATAAATAAATCCTTGTTTGCATTCCAGGCTATTAAAAAAAATTATCTAGGGTCCATAAACGTATTAGACTGTATTCGAATTACAACTGTGGAGATATTTTGTTTGATTACATTATTTGTTTTGTTTTCAACGGTAACTTAAACAAGCGTTTCTAGATAAAGCGGCGTTTACAAATGCGGTAATTTGAGATACATTACGGGCAATCAGAGTTACCGCGGTTCCTGCGATCCATCAAGGTAAGAGAGGGTGAAGAAGGAAAGCCCGAGAGGGGGGTGAGGGGTCGCAGTGAGATTTATGGCTTGATATCTCAATAAAAAGCAGTTCCTGATTAATATTGATCACGGATGGAAATGTCGCTTGAATGATTGTTCGCCAAGTTGAGAAAATTACGAGGTTAACAACACAGGACTGGAAGACTCTCAGCATGAATGATGATGGTCATTTTGTTGGAACAATTCAAGTAAATCAATGCGATAACGTCTTAAGAAAAACATTATTTTTCATTTTCCTCTTCTAAATCGCTAATAGTTGATTTTTTTCATTTTATTTATTAATTACTTTGTGATACATACATTCACACAAAGAAGGTACAATGGTTATAAATATAATTCTTTTTTTTATATTCAATTACATATACACCTGAACACATGCTCGTAAACCTACGGAAACCTGTAATGGAAACAAGCACTCTATCATTTGTATTTGCGTCTTGCAATATATCGTAAGGAATAAATACAGTTAGCTTCTTTTTTTTTCAATTTAACATTAAATTAGTTTTGATACATTTACTGCATCTCTTTATATGGTCTATAAATTATGTGTAATGATAGCCTGTCCAAAAAGAGAAAATAAATGTAAAAAAAATAATCGTAGAATAGACGTGATATAAGAATAATATAAGAATAGTAAGGAATATTTGTACAGCGCCCCTGAGGTGATTTTTCACAAAAGCGGCGCTATAGAAATGGTTAGATTATTATTATTGTTATTATTACGTGTAAAGTACATAATGCGACAAATCCCACATATGCAAGGCCAGTGCGTGGGTATACCTGGTATCAGTTAGTGGCAGTATATTAGTATATTTGTATTAATACATGGATATTGAAGGTACGTTAAATAAAAATTATAAATTAAATAAGAAAAAGAAAACTAAAAAATAGAAAAAAACGGGGGAAATATGCAATTATAGCAGGAATAGGTTGATATCTTTGGTTTTAATCCAATTTTTGTATGTGTTTAAAGACGATGTGTTTGGACACTACTTACATTCTCTAGATAGTAAAATACAAATTCGATTATATAATTATATTGGACCCACAGATATAACCGATTTTTAATCTTGCTTTTTAATGTGTTGTTTAGTTGACATCGTATTTTTTTTAGTGCATAAAACAGTTTTGATCACATTATCAGTTTGATGTTAATCGTAAAACTTTTTTAAAATGTCATTAAAAATGTATATTTCATTATGAAATATTTGGTGTACCAATTGATGAATGTATAATTTTGTACAAAAGAAATACAACAGAAAGTTTACGTCTGGCTGACGTAGCTTGTAGTTTATATTGCGACAATTGATCATTATACATTTCAAATTGATCAGATAAACCCTCACGATATCACATAGGTTAATTTTCTTTGAATGAATTCGATTCTGTAATTATGAATCTAGTAGTTAGGAGACCAAACAGTGGATGTGTATACTATAATGAACTAAGGTAGCGGGTTCAAATCCCGGCGTGCGCAAGTAAATTTTATTTAATTAATTTGTGGTGTTTTACAATTAGTTCATTTAAAAATAATATATTAATTGTTTTTGTGTTTAATTCGTAGAACTCCATTTATTTATTTTTTAAATTTTATGTAAATCAAATTTAATAATGTTATTATTAAGTACTGCAAGTATTTTTAGTTGTTATTATTGTGATAGCTGTTTCGGCGTTTAAGGCCATTTTCAAACTGTGGTTAATCCAAATTGCGACGACTTATTTATATGATTTAATTTACCCCCACTCCTTTAAAAATTTGGATGGATGGGTAATGATTTATTATCGGTAAGACCGATTTAGTTAGAAAGCAATTAAAATTCTGAATTCTGTGAGGTTTTCACATTTATGATGTGTTTTTACTCGTATTTAACTGACAATTTTTTCTTAATTGATTTATTTAAATGTGTTGTATTGTTTTGATAATATGAACATACTGAGAAGCGGTGAGTACATAATTTTCCTTACTTCATTAATTAATGTTATATTAGGGTCATTAGTTCTTTTGTTAATTTCTAATTGTTCAAGTAAATTTAATCTTAGGCCCTTTCTTTCTATATGTAAGGGTTTAGGTCTGTTGTTGTCTGTTGTTGATTATTTACTAAAAGATGTTCTGCGAATTTTGAAGAAGTGCTTTTATTTTTATAACATCTTATATGTTCTTTGAATCTAGTTGATAAAGCCCTTCCCGTCTGCCCTATATAAAAAATAAATAAAAAAATAATGTATGGTAAATTTGCGCACGTTCCAGAGTGGAAGATACTCTCAGTATCGCCCTGGTGAAAGACCACCATTCAGAATTGAAACGTTGCTTGAAATGGCTTTTAAAAATTATACAATAAATTTCCGCTTAGTATCAAATAAAGGAATCAAATAAATAATTGCATTAAGTCAAGCTAAACTTAGCTTAAGGAATTAACAAGAAGAACTGAATAATATTCTTAAAACGTCATAGAAGTTACTGGAAATACCGTACCCAAACCTTGAAGTTGAAATATAGTAGTCGCTGAAACCCCCTTATTCAAAACCTAGTTCTACTCAGCAAATGATCTCCTAGTGAGGAGGACTACGAAAAAAATTCTAAAATATATACCTATTTTTTTTATTATTTACACCTTACCTTAAAATGGCAAAATTATGTGGTAATTAATTAAAAAAAAAAAATTTAAAGTTAATATTACAAGAACCGATATAACAGTTTTTTTTTTTGCTTTTCGTGGAGAACATATTTGTTAAATAAATATTTGGAATTAAAATACCAGCCGAGGCAATTATCTTTTTACTTATTCCATTTTATAATACATAAAAAAATTATAAAAAAAACTGCTACACATATTTCCCCACATTCCTCTTCCCCTCTCCGTCCCCTCCTCGATATCTTCAGTCTCACAACATTCCCCAATTGAGGATGCCATAGTCTCACTGACTCCAGACGGTTGGAACCAGTTGGGACTCTTGAGCGATATTCATAAAAAAAAAAAAAAGTACTATAAATAATTCGCACAATCGATTTGTATAATGTTGTTATTGATTCTGTACTTTTAAAATAATTTATGATTCGTAGAGTTAAACCTAATATTTGTGATGCATTTTTCGAAACAGTATCTATCTGTGTTTATAGAAATTAAGTGACGAGCCAAATGTCACGCCCGAGTCTTATGTTGAAGTTTGTGTTCAAGAAAGCGACGTTCTTTGTGTTTTATGTATTTCAAAATTTATTTCTGTTCTTTATGAAGGAAATTGAAGTGCATTTATTTTCATTGAAATATAAATCATTAAGTACTTCATTCAAACTTAAGCCTTCGCAATCAGAATTTTGATGTACATATAACAGAGTTCCCTTGAAAACTTGAAGTTTTTATGCACTTAAATACATATGTTATTTTTTAAGACAATCGCAATTCAGATGTCTAATTGAAAAAAAAGTAATTATATAAAATTAGGTTAATAATAGTAATAAATAATAAATGGATTATTTCTATAGCGCCGTTTTCGTGAGAAAATCACCTCAAGGGCGCTTTACAACATGTTTGAAAATAGTATTAAACGCCGAAACAGCTATTTCAATAATAAAAACTAAAAATACTTCCAGAATTTAATAATAAAATTAAAATTAAATGGACTTCTATGAATTAAACACAAAAACAATTAATAATTTCCGTTCGAACATTTTAATGAGAAATTCACGATATTAATTAAAGTTTTTACTTCCACGAAAATGCAAATAGTTCTGATGGTATTTTATACCATTAAAAATCAATCGTTAACCAGAAATAATATTTACATGAAAACCATATATTTTATTTATCATTTAGAAATCGAATTAGAAATCTACTCAGTTCAACTACTAGTTTAGTAGATTCTTAGATCTACTAGACTGAAGCTGAATCCGTCAAAAACTGAGTTTCTCTGGACCGCCACAAGCAGACGTCAGCATATCATTGATAACTCCCCAATAAATATTTCGGGAAGTGATATTACTCCGAAGACGTGTGTTAA
>JAHDVE020001720.1:5000-17374 GCA_022606495.2 Halesus radiatus | reverse complement strand
AATTTGTGTTATTAGTAAATAAATATGATATTAACTAAAAATGCAGTTACTTGGACAAATATCAACCAAACTTAATGATTCTTTTTGATATTAAACGTAAAGAGAATTGTATCCCACGCATCTAATAAAAAACTAAAACTACAAAATATATAGAGAAAAAAGAAATAGAAAATTATGTCGCTTCACAATTGTGTTTTCCCGTGCAAAGGCCATGTCATCCCGTCTTGCAGCGGGCGCATATGAGGAAAATTCACTTTCTATTCGCATTCTATTATTGCGATGGCCAATAATCGCACTTCCGTCATCACCGTCTTCATTTATCAGATCGAAGGGCTCATCATCCGTAATGTCGCCGTCCTTTGATACATCGTCCGCGATAGAACTAAGATCCGACTGGTGAAATATATCGTTTTAATTTATTATAACAGGACAAACAATATATATAGTATACAAGATATACGCCAACCGCAATACACCGCTCTCAAATGGAACACGTGATCTTATAAGGAACAACAAACGCATACTGAAGAACGCAGCGCCTAAGCGCTTCGTCGCAATTTTCGTGACTAACGCTTGCAGCGCCATAGCACTGCACCACACTCTAACGGTTAAACATCTTAAGTGTTGCAGGATGTCTTTCCTATGTAGAATGAAGAAGTGGTTCAAAACATCAAAACAAATTATATACGTTTTATATTATAAAGTATTCAATATCAATAATAAAAAAATGTACTTATTTATTTTTTTTAAATGTTAATAGATTGACACCCTAGTTTTTTTTTCCCTACGTAGGCATTACAATTAGTCTGTATCAACACAGAATAAACTCATGGGAATGAGTGTCTCAGAAATAACTACATCAGCAACGCAAAATACATTATTCAAGAACGACGCTATACAATGTGTTACGAAGAACGTCGTGCGCACCTGGGAATTTTTTAAAATTCGGTTTTGGCTCTCGTACTGCCAAGATTTTCGAGAGGAGTTCCATGACTATTTTTTCTGAAATATCGCAATTGGCGGGGTTCGAGAAAATATGATGATTTTATATTAATATCCAAAAAGCTATATGTAATATTTTTCTAAAAGCGAAATACAGAGTTCAGTTGCATACCCAATTAACGTGAGTACATGCCTAAAAGCAAATAACAAAAAAAGCTTTTTCAGAAGGCGCAACTTGCTGTAAATAACTATAAATATTTGTAACTGTAAATAACTATTATCCGAAAATCTCAAATAAAATACCCACTCTTCTTTTGCCAATAACCTTATAATAAATATAATATCAATGACAAATAGGATTTAAACAGTAACTGCAATATCATGCAATGTGCAGTGTTTTCTAATATTGTGTCCTGTGCGTGCAAAATCATATCTTCTTAAGCGAAAACTTTATAATTTAACCTTTTAATCTGGAGTGACCTGCCAGGTGCAGGTAAGTGTGTTTCTGTATCTGTTTGTACATAATGAGATAAACCCTAGCAAGTAGTATTTGTACAGCGCCCCTGAGGTGTATTTCACCAAAACGGCGCTGTACAAGTCATCCAAGTATTATTATTAGTTTAATTAAGGATAAAAAGTATGTTTCTAAAGTTGCTATTGCTACACGACCACTTAATAATTGTTAACAATTTTTTTTTTCTAATATGCTCCTGAAATCCCAGTAAAGTTAAACATAGAAAATAGCAGGAAAATTCAGTAAAAACAATACACCTATTAAATTATATATATCAGGGATGGCCAGTGCGTCGATCACGGAGGTATTTTTGGTCGATCGCGAACCTATATTGTACTATTTCTTGTTCAAACGAGTCAAATCTACTCGACGTTCCATCTCTTATTAAATACGTTAGTTCTTATCTCCCTCTCACTTCACCCATCTCACTCACAGTCCTTGCAACTTGCTACTGATGTTCAGTAAACATCGGGATCTTTCTGTGTATACGTCATTGGAGATGTGTACTTCACTTTTTTTTTAAATACATAACTATATTATTGTCTTTTTTAAAAATTATTAATTATTTTTATAGAGATTTAAAAACCTCATCATAATATTTAATCATTGAAGAAAATAATATTAACATAACCTAAATGAAAGATGAAACCGGACAAAAGGACTAATAGAAGTAATACAAACACCAACATTTTATATTTAAAAACGTATATGTAAAAAAATACATTGTTTTTGTCTTTCGTGCGACGTTTGTCTTTCGTGTGTTCTTTCAATTTTCAATCAATAATTGTCAATAATATTTTCATCGTCGCTGTCTTCATATTCGCTGTCCATACCCGCTATTGGTATTACATTAAAAATATCTTCATTTTCGCTCTCTATATTTAAAATTGTCAATACACAATAGGTACAAAAAATAGTTCGCGAAACGAATGACGTTTGACACATTTGACACTCTGTTGACACTTTTGATAACTAATCTTTTACTGAGTAGAACTTTAATCCACAAAAATCGATAACTTAAGATGATCGTAAGTTTGACTGAAAATTTCGTTGGGAAAGGCGAATTTGTGCATTTGAACAGTGCTGAGGGAAAATTTCGGCTCAGCAGTTGCTCAATAAGGTTGGGAAGAACGGCCGTTATTGTTATTTAACCGTTTTAGTGCTGTACTGATTTTGCAAGTAGGTGCGTAAACAGCTATTAATAATTCGTGTTATTAGTAAATAAATATGATATTAACTAAAAATGCAATAACTTGGACAAATATCAAACACACTTAATGATTCGCTTTGATATTAAACGTAAAGAGAATTGTATCCCATGCATCTAAAAAAAACACACACAAACTACTAAATATATAGAGAAAAAAAAAGAAAATTATGTCGCTTCACAATTGTGTTTTCACGTGCAAAGGTCATGTAGTCCCGTTTTACAGCGGGCGAATATGAGGACAATTCACTTTTTATTCGCATTCCATTATTGCGATGGCCAATAATCGCACTTCCGTCATCACTGTCTCCATTTATCAGATCGAAGGGCTCATCATCCGTAATGTCGCCGTCCTTTGATACATCGTCCGCGATAGAACTAAGATCCGACTGGTGAAATATATCGTTTTAATTTATTATAACAGGACAAACAATATATATAGTATACAAGATATACGCCAACCGCAATACACCGCTCTCAAATGGAACACGTGATCTTATAAGGAACAACAAACGCATACTGAAGAACGCAGCGCCTAAGCGCTTCGTCGCAATTTTCGTGACTAACGCTTGCAGCGCCATAGCACTGCACCACACTCTAACGGTTAAACATCTTAAGTGTTACGGGATGTCTTTCCTATGTAGAATGAAGTGGTTCAAAACATCAAAACAAATTTATACGTTTTATATTATAAAAAAATTATTCAATATCAATAATAAAAAATGTACTTATTTATTTTTAAATGTTAATAGATTGTTGACACCCTAGTTTTCCCTACGTAGGCATTACAATTAGTCTGTATCCAACACAGAATAAACTCATGGAATGAGTGTCTCGAAATAACTACATCAACGCAAAATACATTATTCAAGAACGACTATACAATGTGTTACGAAGGAGAACGTCGTGCGCACCTGGGAATTTTTTTAAAATTCGGTTTTTGAAATATAAATGCACTGCTTTGCCAAGATTTTCGAGAGGAGTTCCATGACTATTTTTTTTCTGAAATATCACCAATTGGCAGGGTTCGAAAATATGATGATTTATATATTAATATCAAAAAGCTATATGTATTTTCTAAAGCGAAATACAGGTTCAGTTGCATACCCAATTAACATTAGTACATGCCTAAAGCAAATAACAAAAAAAAACTTTTCAGAGGCCGCAACACTGTAAATAACTATAAATATTTGTAACTGTAAATAACTATTATCGAAAATCTCAAATAAAATACACATAAATACCCACTCTTCTTTTGATAAATAACCTTATAATAAATATAAAATCAATGACAAATAGGATTTAAACAGTAACTGCAATATCATGCTATGTGCAGTGTTTTCTAATATTGTGTCCTGTGCGTGCAAAATCATATCTTCTTAAGCGAAAACTTTATAATTTAACCTTTTAATCTGGAGTGACCTGCCAGGTGCAGGTAAGTGTGTTTCTGTATCTGTTTGTACATAATGAGATAAACCCTAGCAAGTAGTATTTGTACAGCGCCCCTGAGGTGTATTTCACCAAAACGGCGCTGTACAAGTCATCCAAGTATTATTATTAGTTTAATTAAGGATAAAAAGTATGTTTCTAAAGTTGCTATTGCTACACGACCACTTAATAATTGTTAACAATTTTTTTTTTCTAATATGCTCCTGAAATCCCAGTAAAGTTAAACATAGAAAATAGCAGGAAAATTCAGTAAAAACAATACACCTATTAAATTATATATATCAGGGATGGCCAGTGCGTCGATCACGGAGGTATTTTTGGTCGATCGCGAACCTATATTGTACTATTTCTTGTTCAAACGAGTCAAATCTACTCGACGTTCCATCTCTTATTAAATACGTTAGTTCTTATCTCCCTCTCACTTCACCCATCTCACTCACAGTCCTTGCAACTTGCTACTGATGTTCAGTAAACATCGGGATCTTTCTGTGTATACGTCATTGGAGATGTGTACTTCACTTTTTTTTTAAATACATAACTATATTATTGTCTTTTTTAAAAATTATTAATTATTTTTATAGAGATTTAAAAACCTCATCATAATATTTAATCATTGAAGAAAATAATATTAACATAACCTAAATGAAAGATGAAACCGGACAAAAGGACAGAAACTAAAGATTTGTGAATATTATCTTCCATTTTTAATCTCATATTATTGGGTTGAGTTCGGGTAGAACTTTGTAAACATCATAAAAATAGCTGCCAATAATATGAGATTAAAAATGGAAGATAATATTAACAAATCTTGAATTTGAGATATGATATCGATGAAGATGACACAAATTGAACTTGTCTCATTAGCTAAGTCGGTTGAGCGTTGCCCCAGATAGGGAGAGGACCTGGGTTCGAGTCCCAGATGCGACTGAAATCTTTTTAGTTTCTGTCCTTTTGTCCGGTTTCATCTTTCATTTAGGTTATGTTAATATTATTTTCTTCAATGATTATATGTTATTGTCGTTATTTCGATTTTTTGTGTCGTTGTTTATATGTATAAAATATCTGTTTTCAAAGTTTTAATGTTATCTCATGATATAATCACAAGCGATATCAACCGATCGCTACGTTTTTTTTATCAATTACTCGCTCCTAAAAAAAGTATGGCTACTCCTATATATTTTTTTTTGTATCCTTCGAACCCTGGTAATAAGTGATGAGGGTTACGGCACGAGGCAATTACAGACTGTAACTTGTATATGTACGAGTACATACGTGCATTCACTAGTTGGGATATTTATGCAATAAAATTATTCTCTTTCCTTAAATGATAAATCATAGCAAACTAATGCAATGTTACGCCTTTTTTTAAATACTTGTATATCTAAATAAAAAAAGTTCTTAAGTAGGTACTTACTTTTGTTTTCCATTTTAAAAATATTCAACCCAAACAAACAATCTTCTTTTGAATATGTAATCTGTGGCTAACCACAGTGGAATATCTATGGGCTAACCTCAATACAACATGGCGGGTTCAATGTTTTTCTTACTATTTTTAAAACGTTATTCAACAGTTTTACATATTGGATTTTATTGAAACTTCTTTCTAAAGCTTCCCGGCACTAATAAGAACAAACTGCTATTTTCAGCGAAACCGGTCTAGTAATTTTCGAGAAAATTGATGACAGACAGATAAAAATTTATTTTTTTATACGTAGATATTTGTAAATATCATGAAATTTTGTTGTAGGAGCCAACCTCATTGCGTGGATTTAAGAAAAATATATTAGACATAAAATCAAAATAAAAAAAGTAAGTGGAAGAAAAGCGCACTTGAAAATTGACGCCACTTTTCCTGTCTATTGTCGTCAAGATGACAGATTCGGAAGTTAACCTCACAATTAAATCTTCTATAATTTGTTCTAAAATCGGTGTTGCCATATTACATAATAATATTATTATACTGGCAGCCGTTATTTTGCAATTTGCGTGGTCGACTCTGCCGACACCACCGTTGAGTATAATGCATTCCATTCATTAGCAACAAGCATAACAACATGTCTTCCCATCACATGACAACATCGGGGGAGTGACTTTAACGTCACTTAAACCATATATTTTCTTATTTTGCGTGTTGGGGTTATAATTAAAATCATGTGACGTAAACCACCGTTATCTATAGTGTCATTTTATAATTAAAATATCCCGCCAAAGACATGCAAAGCGTTGGACAAGCCCTGCGTTATGCTCGTTTTACAAGATGCTTTTTTGCGTCAAGTTTCCATACTACTCGTATGTGTCATATTTTCTATGGAATCGGGATGAAAAAAAGACGTGTTCTATTTTTGAAACCGTTTTTCATACAGTTTGGCGCGCATTATTTGACAGCTGTCATTGTTTTACGTAACTGTAATTTAAGATATTTTGTGGAAATGTTGCGTGTTTATTTCGGAATGTATTTTTACTTTTATTTAATTAAAAAAAAATTAAGCCTTCACCTACTTAACGAGAATGATTACCTAAATAGATGCATTGCAAATTTAATTATTTTATTCCGTTGATTACAGGAAGAACAATTTATTTTTAAAATACCTAGAATATGTTAATTTCTTCTGGAAGGTAATTATATAAATTGCCCCCTCGTAGCTAATGGATTGCTCTCCACATTGTGTATGTATGGTGTGTAAATAGATGTTAGCATGTTGTCGTGTAAAGTGTGTGTGTACTTGTGACGTTTTAATGAATTCTGTGCTTGTATGTATGAGTTTATTATTTATTTTATTTATTAAGAGACATACACATATTATACTCTTTATACATAGTTTTGTTTCCTCGTATAATTTTTTGATGGATGTTCTAGAATGAATTTAAAACATCTTAAAGGTAGACAACACTGTGTTTAAACTGATTGTGAATGCGTGTTTCTGCTCGGAATTGTGAATTTCGCGTATGTATTTTAAATTAAGGATTAATATTACCGAAGTAATACGTACGACCGCAAATTGATGCACGAGTATAAAATGTATCTCCTGTCCCGATCCTATCTTCCTCTCCCCCTTCCATCTTATTTTTTTTTCTTTATCTTATCAAAAATTAAACTTCTGTAATTAACCACTGTTAGCACAAGAAACTTTGTTGGCTTACATTTTATTTGCATTAAAAGCTTTTTGTTTCTTACAAATGAATAAATAAATATATTCTTTAAATTTAGCTACAGAATGTTTATTTTTTTTAAATTATTTAAAAAAATTATTAGCTACTGTACAAATAGGCACACGAAAATATGGTCTAAGCATAAAAATGTTTACAGAATAATAGTTTAAAATACAAAATGGTTTATTTTTGTGTTATTTCTTACACCTCCTCACTAGAGGGCCCTCTCCCGAGGCGGACCAGTGTTATTTATAAATATATATATATATATATATATTTATTTTTATCATTGAAGATAACGACTCTCAGAATGAAACATGAAACCGAAATGACACAAAAAAAAAAGAAAAAGATAACGATAGCCGGGACTCGAACCCGGGACCTCATAGTCCATCCGGGACCTTGCGCTCTAATCCACTGAGCTACGGTTATCCTAATCCGTCCCGTTATTTTTATCTATATCATACATCGATTTATAAATACTGTTAATATAATATTTAATTAATTCCCATATATTTTTGGCTGCTACCTTTTTATGACTACAAGATCCTACCCGAATTTATTTGCGATCGATGGTGTCTCGGATATACCAATCCGATTTTTATTTATATCACGGTCATAAATTATGTTTTTAGTGTGAAGGTAGAAACAAAGGCGGGGCGCCGTTGTGCGTAGATAAGAACAACAGTAGTATGGATGTACGCTTTCCTACTAATAATGGTTCATATCCCATTTCTTTTGTTCCTATTATCTATGTTTCGAATTCTGGCCGGAAAACTCCTCTGTATTTTATGTCTATGGATTTCGTAACTATGTGTCTATGTTACGTATGTCATAATTATATGTGTAGTAGTCGTAAATGAATAGAAATATTGTTCTGTGTTGAGTGACTGCCAAATCTGTCACACCTTGTTCCGTTTGCGGACTGTTTCTAATCTATTCTTAGGACGTTTTTTTTAACAATCCAGGGTCTTTCTTTTTTTGGATTTTTAAACTATAATCATAATATAGTTTATTTAAAAAAAAATCCGGAATGTAGTTCCGGTTAGTGCAATCCCATCTCCATATATGTTTGAAGAAATAACAAGCACTAGAGACCTAAGACAATCAATCGCATGTAATTTTTTTGAATATCCCAGTTTGTGTCACCTCTTATGGACAAAGAAGTTTTAAATACAATGCTATAAAGCTATTTAATTCCCTGCCAAGTGACAGAAATAAGCAAACCAAAAGTTCCTTTAAAAGCAAGATCATTGATCACCTCGTATCACGAATGTTTCATATTTCATAATGTGTATATATTTATGAGTGACCGGCACACTTTTAAAAGTGTTAAGCCATTAAAATACAAACAAAAAAAAAACTAGCTCGAAAACCTTATCTAACCTAAACCAAATAATCATTTTTATAAAAAAAAATGTGGCACCCAAACGACAAGCACGAATTCACAACTTAATAATGTTCTTCTAAAAAAAACAGTCCCTAGCTGTTTCTGATTTTTTTTTCCATCACCTAAACAATTTGTAAAAATATTCCTTGAAAATTCGCCTGCTCATACCGTAAATAAATCACAAGTTCATCAGTTCACACTGCACCTGCATTCTGACGTCACAATGACGTGAACACCCCATAAATGCCCAATCATATTTAATCTGTATCTCTCTTGTTCCAGATTCGCCCCTGAGCGCTGCCGTGCTGGGGTTATATAAGCCGCCTCTGACAGTCATGATGAAGTTCGTATCGGAAATATTCATTCACTTGCCGACGTAAGTCGGAATCGCGCAGTCGTCAGTCGCTTATTTGTGGTTCAACCATGATTAAATAAACTAAACCGCCCCCGCACCAAAAAGAGTGCAAGATCGCCCCATTGCTAAAAAAAACGAAGAAATCAAACTGTCAAACAATTTGAATTTCGAATTTCGGGAGGCATAGAAAAATAATATCTGAAGATTGGTGTCAGTGTTTTTATGATTTATTTAATTTCTTTGCAAGTGAGTTATGTTTTTTTTTAGTTTAAAAATGGTTGTTTTTTATTAAAATATATGCACTGCATCAAAACAATGTCAGTGTATATCGGCTGTATCGTTTTAAAGTGAATTTATTTTTTTACATAACGCAAATTTATTACATTTTTTAAACAGTGATACATTTAAAAAATAATAATTGTGATAATTCGTATTTGCTAAGCTCAAAATAGTTAAGTAATTTAAGTGTACTTTCTTGTCTAGTGAAAAAATTGTCTTCAATTTATGATGGCTTTAAAATCCAAAACCAGTGATCGTGATATCGTAGAAAAGTTAAATAATCAAAGTGATAGCTGTTACACTGAAATGCATTCGAAGCTGGAATTTGACAGCGCGCCAAATCGCCGAAGAACCTCCAATTTGTGCCTGAACTGGATTTCAGTCATCTTGGCTGTGGCATTTCCGCTGATTTTGGCGGGATGTTTGCTGCCAACTGCACATGCCGACGACCGGAGCCACTTGCCTCCAACATGCGACAGGTAATTTAATATTTTGTCTATTGCCAGAATTTCAAACGAATGATCAACCGGAGCGACATTACGGTTTTAATGCTTTAAAATCGATTTTATTTATAAATATATATATAAATCTTGATTGAATATGGCATCACCAATTTGAGCGATCCTGTGAGGTTGAAAGAAATGGGGAGAGAAAGAGAACTTCAAAAGTTATGTATTGCGCTAGAAAAAATATTGGCATTTTCCCGCATAATATTTCTATAAATTATGCATAAAACCTACAGCTTATTTTAAAGCATCATAAAAAAGACTTAGTGATGGTTGTGGAACGGTGTTCCGGAATATATATTCCGGAACGAGGTTCCGGTCAAAAATATCACTACCACGTCTTAAGATAATATTGAAACTAAGGGCTAAAAACTTTATTTTATAGCTATATATATGTATAGGAATATTTTATATTGTAATCACAATTCCTACGTCGCATTCTATCTATCGTGCGTCGCAGTGTATTAAAGTTTAATAAACTTGTTGAACAACGTACAAATCTTTGTGCAAATAACATATTCAAGATAATTTTTTAAGTTTTGAAATGTAATCTATACAATCAGAGACAGACTGATAATGTAAGATGCCACAGGTAAATAAGTCGTATTACTTAATTCATTCAGCAAGAATCTACAGGTGCTATATTATTTGTTTAACGCTTCTCAAAGTGCGTAGTCTAATTCCTTGTATCTCTCCAATTAATTACTCGTTTGTCACTACGCCAGATAATTATTTAAGCTTCTTTGCGAAATTTTATAATTATTATCATTTTGTAAAATAATAATAATATTTGGATGAATTGTATAGCGCCGTTTTTATAGACTAGGGCACACTTACAATACTCGTTTCAATTCTAATGAATAATTAATGGTTCCTAAGGATACAAATAAATATGGACAAAGAAATGTGTTACCCGCTGAAATAAAATGAAACAAAAACTGTATTAAAACTGAAAGAAGCTATTTGTATTAGATAATAAGGAGATATTATTTTATGTATGATTTATTGTTGTCGTTTATGTTTTTATATATTTTTGTAGAAATATTTATGAGTAAGATTCTTGATATACGAGTAAATATAAATATTTATTTTTTAAGTTTGTTACGTACGTTTTTCATGTTTTTATTTTATTTTATATATATATATATATATATATTTTGTAACCTTATCTGTAAATTTTTAGTTTTGAATAACAAGCTCCCGTTAGAAAATCTACAAAAAATAGTTTATCGGGACTTTTTGCATTATATTTTTTTCTATTGTAAAATGTTAAAAAAAATATATATATATAAAAAAAATCATTATTTTGCGTAATGAATTGCTTTACGATGAAGTTTTTTGTAATCACTTCTGTGATCTGATGTGATCGCAAACGGTGGCACAGTCCAAACTGCTACGTAAAAATGATGACTTTGTAACAGCCCTCTCACAATTATGTTATTAGCAGATGAAGATTTTCTGCCAAATTGACATTACTAAATGCATCTAAAACATAAACATCAATATTAATATGAATTTTGTGACTTTATTTAAAATTCGAATATTAGTAAGCTATTAAGTTGAATTTTACCATTGTAATTAAACCATTTGTGTACCTACTACATCATCGACAAAATCATTAAGTTCATCTCCAACTTCTTCAACGTGAAATGTTTTCTTTTAGCTAAGGCAATACTTTGATCTCACTTGAATTTTCAAAATAATTAATTGCATTATTGACTCACCTTCTTTGTTGCAACATTAAGGTATTTCCATTGAAAGCATTAACCTAACCTAACCCCAAACCTAAACTAACCTAACTTAACCTAATAATTGCCAAATATTTATCCATATGAACTTAATAACCTAACTGCTACCCCTGTTAGAGTAGTTAATGACCTGGGTATAATTTTCGACTCTAAGTTAAACATTACATCCCATATAAACGCAATTAAAAATAAGGTAATGAAAATGAATGTACTTTAAAATGGGGGGACCAGAACGAGGAGTTACATTCAACTGGACTTCGAACTAAAGATATATACAAAGTTTTAGAGGTTGAAATATTCCTAAATCCCCTGGAATTTCGAAGAATGAATCCCCTTTAAATGTAACAACACCAGGACTGAGCATTACAGACACTCGCTTGTACCTAGATTACATGACGTTAGTAATAGATACGCAGATGTGGCGGATATATTTAACTGCATGGCAGGTAAGTACAAGAAGGCTATACTGTCATATCTTTTCAATCAATATTAATTTAACCCTTTGAGGCACAAGATTTGAAACAAAAAAAATGCTTGTGTTGCACAGAATTTCGAAAGCTTCGAAAAGTACATATGTACCATCTATCGGCCGATATAGTAAGTCGTTGGAGTGGGCGGGACAACCCACCTTTTTACAAGATAAAAAAGGTGGGTTATTTTTGATACCACTATGCTTCAAGGGGTTAACCTAAGTATACTATATTTTTTATATGTACGCATATCTCTTACTTCTATATCCTTCTCGAACTTTTATTCTTTTTATACTCTCTGCTGTCATTGTACGACCTAATGCCTCATTTAATAGTTACTTTTAAAAATTATCTGTACTTTATT
>JAHDVE020001720.1:0-2500 GCA_022606495.2 Halesus radiatus | reverse complement strand
TGCTTAATTTGTACTTTTTAATGCAGAACAGTTCGCTGAAAATACTCTTGAGAGTCTTACAACCGCTCTATCTAGAGATAATCAAGTTCGTGATGATTACGAAGAGCTAATAAAGCTCACCATGATTGTTTTGAACAAACCTCCCACGAAGATACATTGGCGCGCTCCAGGTCCGATTCATCATGCTCGTTGGATGGCGAAATTGCTATTGGCGTATGCTTTGAAGATTTTTCTCTTTAGAAATAATTTACAAGCATTTAAACTAACCAAGAGAGAAGAAAAACAAATTGTTCGATTTGTTAGTTTTGGTGTGCTCATCTATACCAAAGTTTGGATCGAAGCGCCTTTGGCAGCAGATGCGCCAGTAAATGACTTACTACTTTGGAAGAGCTTAAAATTGTACGAATCCATTGATTCCGAAATCAGTATAGCAGCTAGGGATGTCTTAGAGCGTCACTTATGGTATTTGTCAGATGAACTACTTGCATTTGCCTTGTTTTCTGACAAGATGTCTGATGCTGAGAAACAGGCCATTGTTCAAAACATAAATTCTGATGTCGGTAATCGTTCAGTACGAGGTGACTCTGCTAAGCCTTCCTCAGAGGTTACATTAGATGCTTTTTCAACACAAAGAACGTTGAAAACACTCTTAGTTCTTGAAATCAAGGACTCTTTCTTGCAATTACCTCCTGAGACTTGGAATGACAATGTTGATTACCTTCAAGGCAAAAGCTGCGTCACAAATTTGCGTGTTGTTAATGATACAGCGGAGAGAGGAGTTAAACTGTTTGAAGATTACAACACGTTACTCACTAAGACTGAGGAAGAAAAGCAATTTTTACTTCACATCGTTGAACAAAACAGAAAAATCGTTTCCACTGAAACATCCAAAAAGGAGTTAACAAACATAGTTTTGAAAGATTGCGACTAATATTATGTAAAGTATTACTTTGTTACAAAATTTTATTCATATTTAAATAATTTGTATACTTATTTGATTAAAATACTTGTAATATTAATAAACCTTAAATTACGTGTTTTATTTAAAATCCTGAAATTTTGTCAAAAACTTATAATTCGATGAGCACCCCCTTGTATATAAGATAAGGGGCTGAAATTTTTAACACATCATAGGAATGGTAGGTGTAACAAATCAAGGATACGGCTACACCTATATTTGATTTATTTTTTTTATTATATACGCCTGGACCACCTTAATATATATATATATGCTCACTCCATGTATTTTTGTTTCGTTTTAAATTTTACCCTGACGAAGCTTGGGATAAGCGAAACCGGTTGGTGATGTATTAAAAATAATTTTATGTTCCAAACAAAGCGTTTGTTTTATTTAATAAATAAAATTTACTTGCGTAGGCCGGGATTTCAACCCGCGACCTCCGGATGCGTAGCACAAGATCGTAACCACCCAACCTCAGAGGCCGTCCTAGACTTCTTCGATGATCATTCTCCTTATATCAGATGTAGTTCACCTAATAACTGACCCACCATCAAATTGTCGCCCCAAAATCAAAAGGGCACTTGCGCAAATAACGTCTTTTGAGTACAACGCGTAACTGTTTGTAGAGTGAAAAAAAGTACGTATTGTTTTTCATTCTTTTGCAATGTAGTTTAGACCTCATGTGATATATTTTTTAAAGATTGAAATACAGTTTTCTAATAGATTGACATATGACAAAACAAATTCCAACCCGTCGAAATCGCACTAGTGCCCTTTTGCTTTTGGGGCGACGATATTATGTATACCAAAGTAGATTCGTTTTTTTACCTGTCTAAAAACGCCTGGGGCCAAGCAAATTATCATAGGTATCTCTAGGTTCCAAGTTTCAGGTAGAGAAGCCTTTTTTTTTACTTCAGAAGGTTTTTTGGTCAGGATAATGAACTTCTCAGCTGTTTTAAAATCCTGTTTTATCTCATCGACCACGTGGTCCCAGTGGAGTGAAGGTCTATACACATCTATCAGTATCGCGCAATGCAGAACAGTCCAGTGCAGACACGACGTATTAGTTGCTTAGACTATTCATATTACAGCGTACGTAAGTGTTAACGTATGCGCGCATACACGATCCAGCACCGGCCGAGATTGTCGGCTAGAATATTTTGACGGTGCTGGTGGCAGCTTGTGACATCTGCGCCTTCGCAGTTAGTACGAACACATCACCACCATCTTGGCGTCACCGTCAGTTGGTATCAATAGACACATATATTGCCAAAACCAAGAAGATGGACAAAAAAAAAATTGATGGAACTGGTCAGTTGAGGGTACCCACCACTTTCCCACCCCGGTATAAGTAACTTATAGTTACTCCTTCGGGGTGCACGTCAAGGACTCTAATTTTTTGGTTCAACGAAGCTAAGGTTATAAACGATTCTAAACCCTCAAGTGTCCCTGCATAGCATTAGCTTAGAAGAAGGTTAGTAAAATGCCACAGCTCGGAATGGTTAGTACATACGTACGGTCGACAAAAGTGGCTCTAGT